>CAUYON010114078.1:0-16380 GCA_963573935.1 Arctocebus calabarensis
AAGTGTGCACATGACTGCCAAAGTATATAAGATAGTAAGAAATAAAGTAAAATTGCTATTTGCCACAAAAAAGAGCGGTAGCCTGTTTCTTGCACTTCTGAAGTGCATTGCAGGTCTACACCTGAGGCAAAGCTATAGCCCCTCGTGTCTCCCGGTCACGCAACAGTACTGCACTAATAAAGGAAGCACTTACTCACTCTACCATACTGACACTTAAGATAGACAGAGGGCAGATCAATGGGGTTTCACTGAGACAACTCTCTACCCCCTTGCCTCTCAGGCTTCTGTCAATGAGACATATAGAATAACTCCTCTCTATATGATCCTCACTTTGTCAGGAATAAGCAGACAACTCGGTTGATTCTTGGTTCTATCAGCATCGGGCTGTATAGTCCTAGCCATATTGTTTAATTCCTCTTAGCTTCCAGTGCCTGCAAGTAAAGGACCAAGCATAGTTCTTGGCAGAAAGATATTCACCATCCAATACTAGTTCCCTAACCACTATGCCCTTAACTATCGGGAGGCATTACCTGGAGCTACAGCTCAAAGGAACTAAAAAGAGGCAGGATTGCATGGACCCCAACTGTGCGCTCCTCCCACCATGTGTGTCCTCACTAAACACTTGTTTAAGTGTCTCTTAGGACTTCCTCAGATAGTGCAAAGCAATCATACCAAAGGCAACACTGCTATCCTGTAGACATCAAAAATATAAAGTTCTTCTGCTCTTCCTGTGGGCAAAACAGCAGTCTGTCAGTAATTTTTAGTGTTTTTGCATGGATACTCTTAAACTCACAAAATTATAATAATAATGTCTCAATTATAATAATAATGTTAATGCACTCTACTTTCTCAGGGACTTTCTGCCCTCTGTCTAAACCAACTATTAAGCCTTCCCATCAAGCCTTTTCCTTGTTCTTTGAGCACCACTCCTCAAAGGCCCTCTAGCCTTTTCCTTATTCTTTGAGCACCACTTCTCCTGGTTCCTCAGCTCCATTGTATAAGTATCCAGGTCCAAGTGAGTATATTAGCAGAAGAAAATCATTAGTGCTATCCCACCCAGACAGCACAATTACATCTTCAATACAATCCCCTGAAAGCACAAGACGTTTCCTAATTCAAAAGACTCCCTATCCTCCTGGCAGAAGTTCAGGCAGGCAACCAACACACAAGGTGATAAGAGCATAAAGGTTCTGAGACAGAAAACTTTGCAATCCTATTTATAAAAAACAAAACAAATGACAACAAAAAATCTACATCTCTTCCCATGCAGAGCATCAGCCTTGATCTGAGCCAGATTTAGAATCATATAATGTTAGAACTGGAAAAGGACTTAAAAATCTCATCCAATTTTCTCATTTTCCAAATCAAGAACCTAAGATCCCCAGGTGAAGTAATTGGGATCTTAGCATAAATCTTTTAACTCAAAGATTCTTTTACTATTAGTAGGAATTTTCACCTGTGGTCTCTACTGATATACCCAAAACAATTTCATGCACAGTGTAGATGTGCAATAAACATCCTATGAGCTGGGCACGATGGCTCACATCTAATCCTAGTGCTTTGGGCGGCCATGGCAGGTGGATTGCTTGATCTCATGAGTTTGAGACCAGCCTGAACAAAAGTGAGACCTCATCTCTACTAAAAACAGAAAAACTAAGGCAAGAGGATCTCTTGAGCCCAAGAGTTGGGGGTTGCTGTGAGCTGTGATGCTACAGCACTCTACCCAGATGACAGCTTGAGACCCTGTGAATAAAAAGCCCTTTGATGATGCCTGACAATACAAATGATAAAAATTGTTCAGTCCTCCCACTCAGGAAAGCACTTGGCTCAATCACTCACAGACTGATCACTAAGAATTTATTTGCATATAGTGCCCTAACACTGTCCTAAGGCAAAAATAACTGAGATTGGACTGTTTGTGCCATGCAAATAGTACTTAGTCTATTGTTAACCATCAGGCATCATGATGTCTGATAAAGTAAGTCTTGATTACAACATAAGAGTTCCATGTTGGTGCACATTGCTATGAGTGCACAGCTGTAACTGAACATGGATATGAAAGCAAGAAATGTATTTTCCACAATAAATTAAATTCTTTGAAACAAGCTTTTGAGAGCATCAGCCCTGATCTGAGCCCAATTTAGAACCATATAATGTTCGAATTAGAAAAGGACTTAAAAATCTCATTTGCACTACACACAGAACGTGTAAGACACAATAGGAAACTTCCCCCATCACTCTGTTGGGAAGTAAAGATTCTTGTATTATCTGATATAATATTGACTTGGGGTACTCAGTTTTGCATATAATGGGATGACATGGAGGAGGAAAATGGCTCCTGCTTCCCGAGTTACTACACCAGTCTCAAAAAGAGTCGCTGGTCTCTTTTGCTGTTACTTATGGATACTCTGCAGCAGCATAATCTAATAATGACTCTCCAGTGATTGCATGATAAGATGTTCCCAGGTCCATTTTTTAAAGTTCTCTTTTCCTCAGGCTTCTCTGCCTCAACTCTTCAGAAATAACAGTCAAAAAACTTAGTAACAAATAGAATTTAAATGCATTTTATCATAACACTTACATTCATGCTTCTGTTCACACTGTAAAAGGTAATCTTTGAATGGCTTAAGCATCTGGATTCTATTATAGCAAAGTATAGCACTCAAAATGGAAGAGCCTTTTTACATTTGTGTGGAATTCAGGCAGCTGCCCGAGCCACCCCTGGGCCTAGTTGTTTCAAAGAGATTTGCAACAGGCTTAAGTCAGAAATGATAAAATTGTCAAAAACTTTGGAATTCCTTTTGGAAGACAGCTAAAAAAATAAAATCAAACCAAAGCTCCAAAAGAAAAAGGAAGAGATTTCTGCCTGCAAATTTTTAATAATGCAGTTTATTGGGTCAAATACTAAACTACAAATAGTCTGTTCTGCCTATCCAAGAAATGTTTCTACTTTTTTTTCTCTCAAATATAACATTGGTTTTATAGTACTGCAGATTACAAATCACGTTCCCCCCACCCCTTGGTAGGGATATTGAATTTTTCTTTCATTTGTCCTATTTTATTTAAATAATCCAAACCTTTGTGGTTTGGTCATTAAAATCCAGTTGGCAGAGGGAGGCTGAGTCTTTATGTTCTCCAGCTGTGTTCTTACCAGCTACACACAAGCATTATTAACCACATGACTGTGTTTACATCAACTGTGGGTGAGAGTTTCACATAACCCATCCTAGCAGTGCATAGAGATGTTGGGTGCCTAAGGTTTATGGTCTCCCTGAACAGAAAGAAGTAAGAAACTTCAAAAAAGTGGTATCAACCCTACTTTGAAATAGCTGCCCAAGAAAGGAGAAGTTAGCCTAATCGCTGGTGGTACAGCCCAGGGAAAGGGACACAGGGAATACAGGGGACAAGCTAAAAAATCATTCCTCTGTTAGGGCAAGAGAAGAGCAAACAAAAGAAAATGCTCAGCTCACAACAGTGGGAAAGATGGAGAGAGAAGGTTTTGGTTTATGTAGTCCATATTCTCTCAAAAAAGTATATTCGACACATCTTTTATGTAATATAGCTTTAATATACTTCCTTATATTGTTATTTATTAATTTTTATGTGTTGTATTCTTATATATTTTATATTAATTTTATATATTTTTGTTTATTTTTATGTTATCATAACAAACATATAATTTTGTTGAGAGAAACAAAGTTTTACAAATATATAGTTCTCCTCTCATTTTCTTTTTTTTTTGAGACAGAGTCTCAAGCTGTCATCCTCAGTAGAGTGCTGTGGCATCACAGCAACCTCCAACTCTTGGGCTTAAGCTATTCTATTGCCTCTGCCTCCCAAATAGCTGGGACTACAGGTGCCCATCACAATGCCTGGCTATTTTTTGGTTGTAGTTGTCATTGTTGTGTGACAGGCCCGGGCTGGATTCAAACTCACCAGCTCCAGTGTATGTGGCTGGCACCCTACCCACTGAGCTATAGGCACTGAGCCCCCTCATTTTTTTTAACACAACATTTCTTATAGCTACAGAAAAATCCTTCCCAGAATTCACATGGATTGTGAAGAACCCTAAAATGACCAAAACAATCTTGAAAAAGGAAAACCAGACTGGAGGTCTCACACTTCCCAATTTCCAAATTTGTTACAAAGCTATAGAAATCACAGCAGTGTAGTATGAGGCCTAAAGACAGATGTGTGAACTGATGGAGCAGAAAGCCCAGAAAGAAGCCCTCTTGAGTATGTTTAAATATTTTTTTGAGAAAGATGCTAAGATCACTTACTGGAGGAAAAGGAAATCTCTTCAACAGTATTTAGAAAACCAGATATCCACTTGTGAAAGAATGAGGTTACACTCTTACTTGATACCACATAAAAAAATTAACCCAAGAGTCATTAAAGACAAATATAAAAGCAAACTCTATAAAAATTTTAGAAGAAAACATAGAGAAAAGACTTTATGACATTAGATTTGACAATGATTTCCTAAATATGACATCAAAAGCACAGGAAACATACTTTTTTGTGCATCAAAGTTTACTACCAACAGAGTAAAAAGGGAACCCACCAAACTGCAGAAAATGTTTGCAGATTGTGTTTGATCAGAGAGACTAATATCCATAATATATAAAGAACTCCTACAACTCACCACAAAAAAACAAAGGAGCTTATTTAAAAATGGCCCAAGAGGACTCAGCGCCCATAGCACAGTGGTTATGGCACCAGCCACATACACCCAGGCTTGAGGGTTCGAACCCAGTCCAAGCCAGTTAAACAACTATGACAACTACAAAAAAAAAAAATAGCTGGGCATTGGAGTGGGTGCCTGTAGTCCCAGCTACCTGGAAGACTAAAGCAAGTGAATTGCTTAAGCCCAAGAGTTGGAGGTTGCTGTGAGCTGTGATGCCAAGGCACTCTACCAAGGGCAACATAGGGAGACTCTGTCTCAAAAAAAATGGTCCAAGGGCTTGAGTAGGCATTTCTCCAAAAAACTATATGCAAATAGTTGCTAAACATGTGAAAATGTTCTAAACATTGCTAATAATTATGGAAATACACATCAAAACCATGAGATACTACGTCACAATTGTTAAAATTCCCATTAACAAGTGCATACATACACACCCACACACACACACACAGACTCACATCACAGCAAATGTTGGCAAGGATGTAGAGAGATTGGAATCCTTGTGCAATGCTGGTAAAAATGTCAAATGGTACATCTGCTATGGAAAAGAGTGTGGTAATTACCTAAAAAGGTAAACATAAAACCACCATATGACCAGTAATTCCATTTCAGGGTATATATAAAAAGAGAAGGTTGAGGGAGATGGAGGCTGGTAAAACTAGACAATATATTTTGAATTAGAACTTTAAAGGAATTTTGGATTTTAAATTCATGCAATAAGTAGATCTAGCCTGGACTGATAGCTGAAGACATTAATCCTGACACTCTGGGAGACCAAGGCAAAAGGATTGCTTAAGATCAGGAGTTTGAGACCAGCCCAAGTAAGAGAAAGACCTGTCTCTACAATATATAGAAAAAATTAGCCAGGCATGGTGGCATTAGCCTCCAGCTCCAGCTACTCAGGTGGCTGAACAAGGAGGATCGCTTGAGCCCAGGAGTTTGAGGTTACAGTGAGCTGTAATCATACCAATGCACTCTACCCTGGGCAACACAGTAAGATCCTGTCTCATAAATAAATAAATAAGCAGTTTTGTCAAATCAATGTCCAGTAATCACCTTACCAAGAAGAAACTTGTCCACCATAAATATGGATGTGTTAAAAGGGAAACACAAATTCTTAATTCAAACTATTTCCATTTCTTCTTGGAGGTTAACTGGCGGTACAGAATACATTTCATTTTAATATCCCAGTATATATATGTATGTGTGTGTGTCTGTGTATGTGTGTGTGTGTGTGTGTGTTTATGTCCTGTTATTTAAGCCAGACCATAATGTTTGGCAATAAATCATAAGTATTTTTGCCACAAATGTCCTAGGACACATTTTGGTCACTTCTTCTAACCCCTAATTCACTATTTTGCAAACTTTTGACCAACAGTCAGCTATGGCATTGTCTCAGCTGAGGAGCCTTAGGCAAAGGGCAGGATAGCAAGGCATAACCCAAGAGTAATCGTCCAGCCTGAGGCTGTAGGAGGCAGGGAGAGAGACAGACATCAGAACAGCACTGCTTCTGTCACTCCAGACCAGATGTAGCTGTCCCGATGTGGGGGAATAAAATTGTCTCTTCACTTACTTAAGGTATTCAATCCCCTTTGACAATTCATTATGTGATTATCTCTAAAGGGAGCATAGGTAAATATAATAACCATTGATCTCGGGGAGACAGAGTGGAATGATGGTTGGCTGAGTCTGAGACGAGAAGTGGGAGGGAGGGGAAATGCCAGGTGGTTAATGGGTGCAAAAGTATAGTTAGATAGATAGAATGAGCAATATGTATTTCATAGTGCGAAACAGTGACTATAATCAACAATAACTTAGTGTACATGTTCAAAAAACTTAAAAGAGTGAAATTAAAATGATCTCAATACAAAGAAATATAAATGCTTAAGGTGATGAATATTCTAATTACCCTTATTTGATTAATACACATTGTATGCCTGTATCAATACATCACATATACCAAATAAATACAGATATATGCAACTATTATGTACCCATCATGATTAAAAATATTAAAAAGTTTAAATAATAATACATAAATAATTAAAGGGAACATAGGCTTTTACTGCTTTGAAACTATAAGCTTAAGGACATTCATGATAGGTTCAGTCTCCAGGGTCCTTGGCGAGTCTCAAGAAATGTGTCATGGAGGCTACTTCTCTCAGGAGTTCCAGGACAGGACTACATTTTTGATCCTAAATTAATTTGCCCTCCATGCTGTGATTTCTATGGCTTAAAAAGAAAACAAATAAGAAAATGATAATGGTGGGCGGAATGAGAAGTCCCTTTAAATTGTTACCCATTGTCTGTTTAGAAAGCTAATGATTCGAGACCAGTGGAAGTACTTGCCATGTAAGTTAAAAAAATATTTCACTCATGCCATTTATTTCAAGGTTCTGTTGCTACCATCACTCACTGAACTGACCTGTTGTTAATTTTGAAAATATCTTGAAATCAAGAGAAAAAAATACCCAGGCCCACAAGCTTTAGAGAGCAGTCACAAAGTGGTGAAGGAGAGGCAGAGGCCCCACGCAGGAGGCCTCTGGTGGCTGGTGGCTGGTGGCTGTCCTAAAGGTCACAGCAATGAAGGGTGTATGTGGGGAGGGGGCCAAGAACCGCACCTAAAGTGCTGTCTACATCATTCACTTAATCCTTATAGAAATCTGTGATGTCATTAGCATTTTTAACATCCTTTTGTAAATGAGAGAATTAAAGCCCAGAGAAGTTAAATAAAGTATCAGTTAGGGACTTCCGAGAAGCTGAAGCTGGGAAAGCTTTAGATAGGCAGGAGATTTATTAGGAAAACACCCGTCTAAAATGAAAACAAGGAAGCAGGGGTAGGCAGGGAGAGCCCACTTCAGACCATGGTCCAGGCTGAGCACTGTGAAAGGAGAAAAAGAAGGCAGGGTTGAGTGGAGGGGCCTCAGGCCACAGCACATGGCCTTAAGCCAGTGGAAGCCCCTGAACAAAGGACCCTTCCTTTGGAGAAGTCCTGGGTACAGCAGAGTTTATTATTGCTCAGACTCTCAGTTTTTGTAGTAGCATATATTCCACTGACAAAACCCTTTCTCTCTTACTCTTTGGCACCATAAACCAGTGGAATATTCCATGTGAGCTTGATTTAGAATAGAGACAGTGGCAGATTCTGTGGCTTTAGACATTAGTAAAAAGAGAATTGATTTATTTTGTCATTTCTGTTTATATGTAACTCGTGTTCTGTTAGGACTGCAGCGTTTTCTTCAAACAGAAAGGCTTCCCTCCTCACCACTCCTTGCCTCTTCCCCGCCAACTCTCCCCCTCTCTTTGCCTACAGCTTTCCTCCCCTTACACCCCACACATCTTATGCGAACAAGTTCCTCTTGAAAACTAACTATGTTTGTGAAGAAACGAGACCAGAGTAACAAATGGGATCATCTGTCTGTATCTTCACAAAAGATTCCAAAACTTTTTTGTGATTAATTTTTGGGATGTGGAGGAAAAAATAAACAAGATAGGGCTGACCAGACTAGAGAAATCTTCCTTAGACACCCATTAGCCCAATTGCTTTAATAGGTAAAGGAAACTATAGAGAGATGATGCTCTTGTCGGTTTTTAGAATTTTGCGTTTGTGCTATAATTAACAAGGAACAGCCACCTGCTGTTTAAATTACACAAAATACTATTCTCAGTCATGTCTCTCAGACTATGTTTAGTAATACTTCAGCTGGCAATCAAAAAGCATCTGGGAGGCATCCCAGAAGTGGTTTTTAGGAAAAGATATTCAATTCCTCTGTTTATATATTCTAATTTATTTCAGAATCTTCTCAGAGCAAAGGTGATGTCAATTCATGAAATAAAAATGTACAGAAAAAATCCACAAATCAGGTCAGATATCTGATTGTGATCTTTGGTCAAAAAAGTATTTGAAATGCATTTTATGAATTTTTTAAATGGTGTCAAAAAACCATGTAATACCACATGTAGAAAGGAGTTTAATAAATAAGAATCAGTCTAAAACCTATAATCTGTGCATATTCATTTGTATTTTCTGATATGTCTTAGTACCATAAAACATGTACAAAAGTGACATATATGGAAGTTACATTTCCAAATGACCAGGCACTGATGAAACAAGGAGGAGTCAATCAGACAGAAATATACAAGTGCTGACAATTAGGATAGCGAACTTGTCCTAGAAAAAGTGCTACCTACCTCATTGCTGAATATCACATGATCACCTTCAAAGTACATCCCTTGGGAACCTATGCACCAACACCTGCCCCTAGTCCATCCTTTAAAGAAATTTTAGAACTCTTTTTCTGGAATGAACATCAGAACTGTTATGAAAAAGTTTGACAATTAAGTTTATGAATTTTCCACCATGTGCTTATGTTGACAGCACTATAGAAACAATGTGGTAAGGTTTCAGAACCTTGATATATCAGTATCCCACATTCATTAATTCTATTGCATGTTTTTGTGTACTATATGACAACAATTCTGATAGCCATTCCAGGAAAAGAGTTCAGACTTGCTTTAAAGGGTATACTAGGTGCTAGCATCCTCAGTGCAAAGCTTCCCAATGGGAATATTTCAACGGTAAAGTAGTGACGTTTAGCAGTGAGTCATGAAGCGTTTTTTCTAGGATAAATTTGCAAACTTAATTGTCATTGTATAGCTCATCCAGAGACTGCATAGCATTCTGTTGCAATTAGTGTCCTATTTCATTGACAGCAGACAAGGAGAGAAACTACACAGTAGCTCTTTTTTTCCTACATACTTTTGGTTGAACAAAAAGGTCCAAAGGAGACTCCTCTTATGTTGTATTTTTCAGACTATATGACTTGCCTGTCTACTTGAATGGTGGGCTTGTTCTCCCAATAATGTTCTGGAAGTAGAGGGGTCAGCGAAGCTGTGAGTTGGCAATAAATACAACCTCTACAGATCCATTAAACATTCTAGACCCAAAGTAGAATCAACTCATTTGAAAAGAAAGTACTCTATGTCTTCAGAGCCCACCACTCTCAGAGCAAAGAGGAAAACTCTGCTGGGATCAAACTCTATACCCAGGAATGACATCATTCTAGTAGGTACAGTTCAGAGATGGAGCATAAAGGTTAAAGTCACAGGCTACCTTTTGCAGTTTCTTCAGCCCAATACCTGGTGTGAGTCCCAAAGCCATTCAAAAAATTGTTCAAAAGCTTGCATATTTGTATTTTCTGATCTGTATTAGTACCATAAAAGCTTACAAATACAGTGCAAGCTTTTCAAATCCATATGTTCAAGCTTTTCAAATCCAGTGCATTTAGAAGTAGCCTATCCTTGAGGAATTTGGCAGAAATATGGGATGACAATGTATCTCACTTTTAAAAGTAGTGTTTGTTCTATTGTTATAGCATGAGTCCTAATTTTGAACTCTGAAAATAACTTTACATTATGTCCATATGTTTTAAGAAACTTCTAGAAATAATATTTATAATACACCAGTAGGACAAAGGTGGGAAAGAAGAGGGCTTCCCCTTTTCTTCCTCAGTTTAATTTCTTTTTTGTCTTTGCAAGCCTCAAGAAGAGAGAAAAATAAAGAAATTATTCAAAGAACAAGAGGGTAAAGAAACAAAAGATAAACAGAGTTAAAAGGTAATTGTATACTATAATTTGCTAACAAAGAATTTTGTAGGTTGCCAACCTGTGTAAATTATATGCAGTTGGGAAAAAACTTCCAAGTAGAGAAATATAATCCTTTCATCTATTTTTTTCATCAGTGTTGCTAACACTAACTCTATTGTACGACTGAGTGGTACAAAAGTACACTTGTTTTGTAGATAGTCTTTGAAACTCATCATTGTAGGCCCTGAGAGCTCTAATCAAATGACCACCTGTGTGGTTGGAGCCCTCCAATGGACAGGGGGAATCCAAGCATGGAATTTCCTGCATTCTGTATAAAAGGGTGAACAATTCAATTTTCTCACATCATCATGGGGCAACAGAGGGGAACTGTGGAGCTTCTATAGCTCAAACATAATTGGCAATTCTGAAGTCGACCTTCTCTGTCAGTTGCCATTTAGCATTTCTATGCTTCCGAAGTTACGTTCTTTGGCTTTCTGACAAGTCTTTGGTAAAACCACTAAACACTGGACAGTCAATTATTGTGAAAAAGAAAGAGTTTTAAACTAATAGAAAACTGACCTATATTCTAGCACAATTCTGGAACAAAATTATCTTTGTGAGTGACTACTAGCTGATTTCCCTGTAATTTGAAGAGAAATTGGAGAGTCCTCAGAAATTGCCAGAAAATGTTTAGAAATGTGTCTCCCCCCGCCCCCCGCAGTACTTGTGGCCATACAACCAGAGTCGTTCCAATGGTTGTAATTCCACTCTACAGTTGTTTCTTTGTAGGCTCCTCTGTTATCTTCCTCCTATGATGGTCCTTTATATTTTGGATCAACTATCTTAAGAAATTTGAAGTATATCTACGAATTCAAGTACCACCCATATACTAATAAATGTTAAATTTAAAAATTGTACTCAAATCTGTCTTTTGAGCTCCATATCTGCCTACTTTTAGATGTCTTACAAAAGTTTCACACACAACATGAACAGAATTAACTTGACCCAAACATACCTCCCCTCAAAAGTTTCTACACAGCAAATGACACAATATGCAAACATAGCCATCTTTTCCCTCTCTTTTGGAGACACATTAATCACCAAGCCGATAAATTCTACCTCTGAAATAGCTCTCACATCCATTCCCCTTTATCTATTTTGGCCATCATCACCAGCCTAGCCTCTGTCATCCTAACTAATGCAATCACTTTCAAACAAATATTCCTATATCTATTCCCTGTAACCCACTGTTAAAATGCAGATCTGACCATATCATTTCCCTGCTTTAAACTCTTTGACAACTTCTATGATAAATTACAAAATTCTTATTGTAACCTCAAAACTCTGAATAATTTGGCTTCTGCTTCTCTCTCCAGTCTCTCTCCCTGCACTCAGCTCACATTACTCTGCCCAGTTGTATCAATGTTTCACATTCCCTCCCACTTTGGGGCTTTCATTCAGCTATTCCTGCCCAGCGTGTTCTATGCCTACACTTACCTAGCTAACTATCAATACTTATCTAGCACTTTAGAGGTCTGTCTTTTTTGTTAAAATAAAAGGTAGGTTAAAAAAAGAAAAGAGAGGTAGAAAAATAGTATATGTTATGCGCCTTTAGCTGAACCATATCTAAACAAAAGAAATTAAGCAAAGAATCCAGCACAGAGAAGAAACTATCTCCCTTCACCAATAGCTGCTGTGTTTACACAGATGGTGTGCTCTGGAAAGTCTTGCTTTCAGTTGATAAGGAAATTAAAATTAAACCAAGACCTTTAATTAGCTGATTAATCAAGTTGAAGCCAGTACTTCTAAAGAGGATATCTATTTAATTCCTGCTCCATATCCCACTTGGCAAGCTGCAGTTCTCTATGATTTCCTTTCATCCAACATAAAGAAATAATGACTCTACTGAGGTCCAATTATTTTCATCTAACTAAGGTTGTCTTAAACACCTGAAATGTTACCTCAGCCTCTGAGTTTGAAAGAAATGGATGAAGGCTTGGAATTACGGATCAATATTCAGGAGGGTGGGAAATATTTCTATTGCTTTTCAGTTTCATTTAAATTCACTTTTTCACTCTTGGTTTTCTTTTATTTATTTATTTATTTTTTCATGAGTGACAGAGTCTCACTTTATCACCCTTGGTAGAGTGCTGTGGCATCACAGCTCACAGCAGTCTCCAACTCCTAGGCATAGGCGATTCTCCTGCCTCAGCCTCCCAAGTAGCTTCTTTTGTTGAAGTTTGGCCAGGGGCCGTTCTGAACCCACCACCTTCGGTATATGGGGTCAGCGCTCTACCCACTGAGCCACAAGCACCACCCTCACTCTTGGCTTTCTTTCTTTGTTCTTCCAGCCATATAAACTACCTGTGGAAATTTATGAATGGGAAGAACAGACTTTACTATATTTATTTCCATGAATTATTTGGTATATACAATTGGGAAATAACATGAAGTAAGTTCTGATTCACATGCAGGTAAATACTTTATATTCATCAGCCTCAGCCTGAACATCACTTCCTCATGGAAAGCGTCCCCAGTGCCTGCAGACCAAGTCAGGCATTGTTCTCACTCCAGCAGCAAAGGCTGCACCTCCTCATTATCAGCATCAAGTTCATTCTTCTGATCATGAGCTCCACCTCATGTCTACCTTGTCCATTAGTTCATACCCTGCACATAACACAGTAATATAGACATAAGTAAACATTCAGGAAATATTTGTGTTTGTTGACATTCAGTGCTTATATTGGTAGCAATTTCCTGAGAAGATCATGCAACCATGCATCATGCAATAGAAAAAGAAAATTACTGTTAAGAATAGAGACTTTCTCAGAGATCTTTAAATCTAAAATTACTGTTAAGAATAGAGACTTCCTCAGGGCAGGAAGCACAGGGAGTGTAGTTGGATGGTTGGGGATGAGAAGCATCTCTCTCTCTTTCTCCCTCCCTCATTTTGCTTCTCTCTGTGTTTTGCTCTACATTTCATCCATATTTCCATGTAGACTTATTTCTTTGCATCCAGACATGAGTCATAGGATGCTATCTTATAGCTCTGGAGTTTATGTGTTTTCAGTTCAAAGGAGTAGTAGAATTAATACTCTTCATCCCAATTCCAGGGAAACAGAGACACAGAGAGAGACTGCCTAGCATGGGTCAGGATAGGTGGGACACGTATTCTAATTAGCCCTAGCTAATCGTGGCATAACTGTAATTTCAGGGGTTCATCTCTGTCAGAAACATGTATGTATGGGTTTGTGGATGTGGCATTGAATACTGCAAATAGGCCAAAAGTTGTCTACTATATTAATCTCCTTGAAAGCTTTTGGAACAGCAGGTTATAAATAACAGCATCAGTAAATAATGCTGCACTAATATTTATGCATATGCTGATTTAGGTTTTAGATAAATGTATTGACAAACATGTCTTTTCTTTTAAAAAAAAAAAAGGAGTGTGTTCATTATTACTTGAGATCATTTTTTATTCCAAATAACTCTAATTTTTTGTAGTTTTTACTTAATTTATTATGTGGCTTGCACCTTCTTAATGGTATCATGAAGTAGCATTTTCAGTTTGTCAATACCTAAAAAAATATTGTTTGTTGAAACATGTTTTGTGGCCTAAGATATGATCAATCTTGGAGAATGCACTATGTGCTGATGAGAAGAATGCATGAAAAATCATGTTAACTCCTTTCAAGTGATGTAGAAATTCAATTATGTTTATGAATTTAATTTCTCAATAGACCTTCCAATGGCCAGACTATAGTCAATTTAGGAAAGGATATCTTCCAAGACTTTATGTAACAGATGTTAAGATTTTGGTTCTGATCCCCTCATGCATGAAGTGGCAGAATTGAATGAAATTCCTTTCCCACGCCTGGCTCTCCTACAGCACAGGAGTCATGTATATCCTCTTATTTCCCCTAGCATTTCTATCCAGAGGAAATACTTTTTTATAATTTTTAAATATTATGTTCACTATATAAGCAGTCCATACATTGGATTTTGCATACAAATTTAGAAAAATTACATTCCCAAATTTTAAAAATGACTGAAAATATTGAATTTCACAAATTGTTTTCTTTTGCATTCTGGCTGCATGTTTATTAATCAACCAGAAATGCAGAAAATATGTAATGGTGGGTGTTCAAAGCATTATTAACATGCCTTATCAGATTTTCTTTGAACAAAGTCCTTTCTTTAATCATCTTTTTTTCTGGCTTCAAGGACTCAGTTACACTTGCCAAGCCATATGAACATGAAATAATTTTGATATAAATACAACAATAAATTCTTTTCAATCAACAATAAAGCTTAAAATAAACAACCTGAGTAAATTTGGGACCTGAATTACTCAATGTGTTTGGATAGTGACTAAAATATAATTTTTATAATGCTATATCAATATCCCAGTAATTCATACTAGTAAAACCAACAAATAGCATATATTTATTTAGAAAAAAGTTTAGGAATTTTTAAAACTCTTCACAATAAAAATTTGGAATATTCGAACAGTGACAATCTCTTAAAATTTGAAGTTTAGTTCTCTTGCATAGGGAAAGACTATTAAAAAGCATTGTGTATATTTTATTTAAAAAAGAATAAATTACTTCCCTGTAGTACAGGCTGAAATAGGTTTCTAGTTGTTTAGGTCTTTCAAATAGCATGATATTATCTTAATCATGACATCAATGCAATCATTTATAATTGTTTATGGTTTGTTCATTATTTTAAAAGCCCCACTTAAAGCTCTAACGAGCCAGCAATGGTCAGAGAACTTTGGTTTGTCTTTACGAAACTTATACATCTATAGACAGTTTTAAGTCCCAGAATTGTAGAAGATGTTGTATAAAATTGTCAAATCCTGGGTCAAATTATCATCTCTAAGCAAAAGTGAATTGTGATAATCTTTATACAAAGGCATCAAAAGCCAGATGTTTCAGTAAGATAAAATTTTATCTTCTTTATCTTTTTGAATGAATAAAAACAGAAAGTTTACTGCATTTACATCACATTCAAATTCCTAACATTGCCGTGTACTCCTTACAATAACTTTATAAGGTAGGTAAAATTATTATCATCTCCATTTGCATACAAAGGAAGAGAAAGGCAGGCAATTAGTAATTAGGTAATTTGTCAGGTTACACGGCTAACAGAAGGAAGAAGCAGGATTTCAACGAAATTCCCTTTGGTCCCGAAAGTGTGTACTCCTACCCTCACTGCCATAACCCTTTTCATTGTTTTCTATAACAATTTCTACCTTGAATTTTCAAATCAGGTTCTGTCATGTAAGTATTTCTGGTTACTTCATGACTTATTTTAAACCTTATCTGTGATTATGTCCAATGGCCTCGATAGCTAAGAACAAAGTAAAATATTGTTCGGTGTCCTCAGAAAAAAAACTTTAATGCCACAACATCATTTGTCAAAACATGTAAAAATATCTAGTGGGTTAATATTTATTGAAACTTTCTACTTTCAGGTTTCTCATAACTTTTCCCATTACCTTCATATATTTTTCTGGTGATTTTGAAGCCTGCATATAGTCAATAATATAATAAAATAAACATAATTATGTATACTGTTATAGAGGTGACCCTTACCTATGAGAAAACCAGTACCCAACAGATGAAATGCGCCATCAAGGTATGCGTTTGTTTTCTTCTTCTAAGGTGCCATGCCCTAGAGAAGGGACTCCTTAGTGTCCATTTAGCCAGTAGCTAGTTAGTCATTTTTAAACCTCATGACTGGCAGACACAAGAGCTTATGCAGACAACAAACAACAAATCTTAAAATGGATATTAAAACAGTGTTAAAATTGGGCGGCGCCTGTGGCTCATTGAGTAGGGTGACGGCCCCATATACCGAAGGTAGCAGGTTCAAACCTGGCCTCAACTGAACTACAAAACAGAAAAATACCTGGGCGTTGTGGCAGGTGCCTGTAGTCCCAGCTACTCAGGAGGCTGAGGCAAGAGAATCGCCTAAGCCCAGGAGCTGGAGGTTGCTGCGAGACGGCACTCTACCGAGGGCAATAAAGCGAAACTCTGACTCTACAAAAAAAAAAAAAAGTGTTGAAATTAAGATGTGTATCGCCATTTGTTGCGGAGGAA
>CAUYON010114083.1:0-45735 GCA_963573935.1 Arctocebus calabarensis
AAAGTGAATAAAAATCCATATAAAACAAATATTCAAATAGTTTCCATAGGAACACAGATAAGTGTGACCCCATCTCCTAATCTTACATATTGCTGCATCTGTGCCAACCCTACTCTTACAAAGACATTTCAAAACTAGCAATCATTTAAGTTAAATGGTCCCCCCAAATCCCTGCATTCAAGCTAAACTTGCAGTTAACAGCTACAGAATGATATCTACACATTAATACTAGCTGAAGCACAAGTTGCTGGGTGACATTTCTTTCCACTTTCCCAAGCAGGCAGGGTGCCAACATCCTGCTCTTCTACTTCGGGTAGGTAGTTGGAATTCTGGATTTGCTGCATGAGTTGCCACGTCAGTCCTGACATCACATAGTAGATAGTCAGCCTCTGGAATCCATTGAAGGTAGAAGCAGCAGCTATAGTATAAGCACCCATATTTTCAAAGAGCATCCAGTCACCCACATGCATTTCTGGCAGGTCACAGCGCTCAACTATCTGGTCAAGGCCATCGCATATTGGTCCCCATATGCTGGATGAATAATACTCCTCATCTCAGGCTCGACACCTGTGGCTCAACGGGGTAAGGCGCCAGCCACGTAGACCTGAGCTGGTGGGTTCGAATCCAGTCCCAGGGCCCGCCAAACAACAACGACAGCTGCAACCAAAAGATGGCCGGGCTTTGTGGTGGGCGCCTGTAGTCCCAGCTGCTTGGGAGGCGGAGGCAGGAGACTCGCTTGAGTCCAGGAATCGGAGGTTGCTGTGAGCTGTGATGCCACAGCACTCTACCCAGGGTGACAGCTTGAGGGTCTGTCTCAAAAAAAAAAAAAAAAATACTTCTCATCTGGTTTAGGTCTCTTTTGTGGAAGAGGCTTTACATGAGCACAATCATAAAGGATGCAATTCAATGATCCATATACTCCATCATTGATGTAATACATAAAGGTTTGTTCACTGAACTCATATTCATCAGAGCCTATCTGTTCCTTTCATACAATTTTTTTGGCAATGATATTAACTGCAAGTGTGAAGGCTGATGCAACATAATATCTGCCTGGCTCAGCTCTGATTCTCACTCCAGAGTCTGATGGAAAGTACTTGTCCAATGCTGTGTTGATTACACCAGTGATCTCTTCAAATTTAAGCTTCACATCCTCAGATTCAGGAAAGCTACCACCAATATCAAGCAGGTACATGCTGAAACCAACCTCAGCTCCCATGTCAAAGACACAGTGGGCATCAGAGATTGCCTGCACGAAGGTCTCAGGATCAGCTGGCACCAATGGCATCAATATTTAGCTCTTTTGCCCATTCCAAAAGAAGTCTGCTGGTTTTGAGGGTGTCACCAAATTTAATACTGAGTCAACAGACTGCTTTGGAATCATCAGTGGCAATCTGCAAAACCAACTTGGCCTTTGGCTGTGCTCTGGCAACTTTCATCAACTCGACTTCACTGTCAAAAGTCATCATCTGGCCCCATTATTGGCAGAATACTTAATTTGAGACACTTGTTTACAAGGATTTGCATAGATAACCCTCTCTAGAGGCACCCCGAGACTTTGCACCAAATGTACTTCAGTCTTGCTAGCACAGTCAAATCCTGTCCCAATGGCAGTAAGAGTCTTCACAATGGCTCTATTGTCATTACATTTGACTGCATAAAAGGGAGTGACATGAGGAAGAGCTTTTAGCCATCTTTGGTGTTTCTTCAGAACATCTCCGAGGTCTGCTATATAGAAGGCATCCTTATCATCAGAAGAGGAAACTTCATTGATTTTGTGGTCCAGAATGTCCTTGGCACTAAAACCTTCATCAAGCAAGTGGCAGTCAAAATCTTCATTACTAATGTTGTTCATGGTTTCTTGATGTTTCTTCGAAAAACTAAGAGAAGAATTTAAAGAAATACTTCCAGCATCTCACAAAGGCAATTCTCCAGGAATTCTGAATCCCACTGCGTTTGTACTCCGAGCAACAGTGGAAACGTTCTTAGAGCATCTGGGCGCCGCGCGCCGCAGGCCAGCCCCATGGAGAAGCTAGAAAGCTGTTGCCTGTGTAGAGCTGGAGCTGGAGCTGCAGGAACACTCCACTGGCCCTGCCGCACCCTGCAGTGCCTGGCTCCCACCTGCCAGAGATGCCAGCTGAGGTGGCGCCGGAGCAGTGGGCAGAGGGGCGGCCAGGGCAGCGACTTCAGGGACTGACCTCCACATTTTCAATATCAATAGAAAATGGGTTATGGAAAAGCTATATGTCCTGTTCATGGAGATGAAGCTCTTTAAATCTAAATTGGAACTCTTTTTGCAACTTTTCCAGTGAATACACACATTTTGTTTGGAAATGCAACCAGTGGTTTTTCCACTAACAGATTTTGCGGCCCGGGATGAGTCGGCTGCTAAACAGGACAGGCATTGGAGGCAAAAACACCTGGCGGGCCGGATAAATGTCCTCGGCGGGACCGTAGTTTGAGGACCCCTGATCTTCATGGTTTGTGCTTTTTATGTCTTAAGAAATCCTTTTCTCAGTGTCATAAAGATTTTTACTTATGTTTTCTTATAAATTTGGTTTTCACTTTTTAGTCTTTAAACCATTGGGAAGTGTATTTTTCTATGTAGATTGTGGTCCTTACCTCAATTTTTATAATTTTCAGTACTCATACCCAATTTTCATTATTTAAAAGTTCATCTTTACCTCTATTATATATCAGATTTCTATATTATTTATAGTTCTTCCTGTGAGCTCTTTGCCAGTATCATATTTAGCCCTATAACTCTTCAATTATTATATATAGTTTTACGTAAGAATTACTGTCTGATAGAATGAGTGCCAGAATACCATCATTCTTGTCTTGGCTATTTTTTTTTTTTTTTTTTTTTTGAGACAGAGCCTCAAGCTGTCACCCTGGACAGAGTGCTATGGCATCACACCTCACAAAAACCTCAAATTCCTGGGCTCAAGCAAGTCTTCTGCCTCTGCCTCCCAAGTAGCTGGGACTACAGGCACCTGCCACAACACCCGGCCATTTGTTGTTGTTGTTGTTGTTGTTGCAGCCATCATTGTTTGGCGGGCCCAGGCTGGATTCGAACCCACCAGCTCAGGTGTACATGGCTGGAGCCTTAGCCCGTTGAGCCACAGCTGCTGAGCCTGTCTTGGCTATTTTGAATCCCTCTATTCTTCTGTGAATTTTTGGATCTGTTTATCAAGTTCCTAAAAATTTTTCTGGGGTTTCATTTGAAAAGGATTGAATTGAATCTATAGTCATTTAGGGAGAATGTTCATAAATACATATCCTTGCTAATACTTGATGTTATACTAAAAACATAGTATATCTTTCTCTATTTCTCTGTTATCTTTTTGGGCCGTCATTAAAGTTTTATGATTTTTCTACATAAACGTAAAAGATTCACATCTGTCTTATACTTTTTGCTTCTATTGTACAAAGTAACATTTAAATTATATTCTAGATTAAGTTGTAATTGTTTATTGCTGATATATGAGACTTCTGATTTTTATTGATTTTCTAAAACCTTTTGTTAATTTTAATAATATATAGATTCTCTTTTTTATGTGGATAATTATATCACCTGCAAATGAAGTTTTGTTTCTTCATTGTTTCAAAATTGAACCTTTTTCGCCTGTTGTCTTTCTCTATGTCATAATTGTCATTGAAATCTATGAAAAATAGAAAATATATACTTATTTGAAAATAGAGCAACTGTAATTTTGTTTCAGTATATATAGTATACTTAACCACAAATTTATACCACGTTGTATCTTAGTCATTCTAGTAATATATAAAATGTGATCAACATTATTAATTCTTATGTTGAAGAATAGCCAAACTGACCTGTTTAATTAAAGTGACCAAATAAAATAATACCATTAATATTATATAATACTGTTATACAGAGTGTATTCGCTTTTGGTTTTGTTTTTTTGTTTTTTTTTGTGGTTTTAATTGGGACTAGGTTTGAACCTGCCACTTCCGGCATATGAGGCCGGCGCCCTACTCCCTTGAGCCACAGGTGCCGTCCCAGAGTGTATTTGTTATTACAGTTTGAGTTTTGCTTATATAAGAATATTATTTACAGTGCTCGCTTCGGCAGCACATATACTAAAATTGGAACGATACAGAGAAGATTAGCATGGCCCCTGCGCAAGGATGACACGCAAATTCGTGAAGCGTTCCATATTTAAAAATATATATATATATTATTTACAAGTGCAGATTTGCTTCAACTTTCAAGAATATACTTAGGTTTTTTTTATTTGTTGTTTTTTTGTAGAAACAGAGTCACTCTATCGCCCTCAGTAGAGTGCCGTGGTGTCACACAGCTCACAGCAACCTCCAACTCCTGGGCTTGGGTGATTCTCTTGCCTCATCCTCCCGAGTAACTGGGACTACAGTCGCCTGCCACAAAGCCCAGCTATTTTTCTGTTTTGCAGTTTGGCCGAGGCCGGGTTTGAACCCACCACCTTTGGTATATGAGGCCTGCGCCCTACTCGATGAGCCACAAGTGCCGCCCATATACTTAGGTTGTTAAAAACGGTTTTTTAGGAATCATTGACATACAATTAACTACACATATCTAAAGTATATAGTCTAATTAGAGTCTAGAGATGCATATATATATATATATATATGTGTGTATGTATATATACACATAGTTTCCCCACGTATGTATGTGATGAAACTGTCACTACATCAAGATAACTTACTGTATCACCCCCCAAAATTTCCTCATGCTCCTTGGTACTCCCTATACCCCATCCATCCCAACCCTTGATCTTTGTCAGTATATTAGTTTGCATTTTCTAGAAGTTTATGTAAATGGACTGATATAGTATGTATTTTTGTCAGGCTGCTTTCACTCCACATAATTGTTATGAGATTCATCCCATGTTGGGCATATCAACAGCTTATTCCTTTTTTTACTGCTAAATGTTCTCCATTGTGTACTGCCACAATTTGTTTTCACCTTCTAGTGGATATTTGAATTGCTTTGAACTTTGAGTTAAAACTGATAAAGCTGCTGTGAACATTCATATATAAATGTTTTTGTATGGATATATGCTGGTTATTGGATAAATACTTAGGAATAGAACCGCTGAATCACGGAGTAGTAATATGTTTGACTTTTTAAGAAACTGCCAAAGTGGTTGTGCCATTTTACATTCTCACTAGCAGTGTGTGAGAGTCTAGTTACTTTACATCTTCATCAACATTTGGTATGGTCAGTCTTTTTAACGGAGCCATTCTAATAGGTGTGTAGTAGCATCTCAATGTTTGTTTTTCTCTAAAAGTTTTATAGTTTGGGGTATTACATTTACCATTATGGTCTCTTTTGAGTGGATATTTATGTGTGGTTCAAAATATTGATCAAAAGTTTTTAGTTTTTTTGTTTGTTTGGCATATGAAAAGCCAATCGTCGTAGCACCATTTGTTGAAAAGCTGTCCTTTCTCCATTGTACCTTTGTTCATACATGGGCAAAAAATCAGTTATCCTTGTATGTGTGGGTCATACAGTTTTTACACTTTGATTCTATCCTGCTGACCTACTCTCTTATGTTAATGCTAGTACTACACTGTCTTAATTACTTTAGCTTTATAGTAAGTCTTAAAATCAGATAATGTTAGACCTGCAACTTTTTTTTCCTAGTTATTTTAGCTATTAGAGTTCTTTTGTATTTCCATATGAATTTTAGAATCAGCTTGCCAATTTCTACCCCCAAAAAGCCTACTAGAACTTTTATCGGGATTGTGTCAAGTTGTAGATCAATTTGGGAAGAATTAAGAATTGACATCTTAAAATCTTCCAACTGATGGACATAGTACCATTCTCTATGTAGGGATTTAATTTCTCTCAAAAATGTTTTATAGTTTTCATTATTTAGCTTATGTGTTGGTTTGTCAGGAATATCCCTCAGTAAACATTTTTTTATGTCATTGTAAGCAATGTTTTTATTTCAACTGAATTATCCATTGATGATGTGTAGAAATCCAATTTGTTTTTGTATATTGATCTTGTATACTGCAACCTTGCTAAATTCACTTATTCTAGTAGAGGGGAACTGTCTCCTGTTTCTCTTACCAGGTGATTTGATTCCCTGTTACAACCTCATGGTCTAATTGGGTATACACCATACTCCATTAGCCATTGCCATAATCCCAGGTGATATAATTGACAAATTCAGCTTTAGCTCTGCTGAAGCTTCATTCCCTAGATGGGACATGTTTTTAAGGATCACCTTTTTAGAGAGAAAAACATTTAATTTGGTGTAACCCACTAACTAACAGCTTACTGGCTGTTTGAAGCTAGCAGAAATGAAGGGCCCATTCCAGATCTACTGAACCAGGATCTTCATTTTAACAAGTTCCCAGGTGATTTGTATGCACGTTAAAGTTTGAGTAGCATCTGTTCCCATTGATAAAAAGTACCGTGTAGGTCCTTTATCCTTTACTTCTGGATACACTTTAAAAACTAGTTTTTTCTGTAATTTATAGAAAGGAGTGTTGAGTCATTATCCCATATGAGGAATATAAAGTCTTTTCTGACCTTTGGTAGGTTGTTTCATGAAAGAAAGAAATTGGTTTTCATCAGTTTAAATATTTTTACAGCATTTAATGATCTGTCTTCAGAACAGAGAGTAAGACTGTATGACTCAGATCTCACGTAAGTGGTTAGGGTCTTAAACACAATAGTCTCTAGACCAGTCTCTTCATAATGCCACGGCCCTTTAATACAGTTCCTGTGGGTTGTGACTCACAGGTTGAGAACTGCTGCTCTAGAACTTGGGAAATCCTTGTTCCTTGTCTCCATTGCACTTTGTTCACCCACCTTATAACCACAGCTTAGACCTAGCCCCTCTTTTTAGTTCTCTCATTCGGATGATTACACTACATCTATCTTTTCCTTGATCTTATCAGGATTGCTGGTTAATTTCCTGACCTTCTCCAGATCTCTTCTGGTCTTTGCCATTCATTTTCTTTCCTGTGAAGTTACTCCACTCTTAACAGTATTTTCTATTTCCTTCTAGCAAAAGCCCAGCTGCAGATCATTTTGTCTGCTTTCTCTGCTCCTACTTTAGAGCCACTGAACATCACTGGGAAAAATCATTCAGCTATGGCAATTGGTGCTTTTATAGATAGATGTCTGGCATTTTGCTGATCTCCTTAGCAGTCCTTTCCTAGGCAGTTCTCTCACCCATTCCTCACTACTCCTTCCATTCTCAGAGCTGCTATAACAAATTGCTGCAAAGTTGGTACCTTAAACCAACAGAAATTTATTCTCTCACAGTTATGGTGGCCAGAAGTATTCTGTGAAATAAAGATTTCAGCACAGCTGTGCCCCCGCCAGAAGTTCTAGGGGATAATCTCCTTGCCTTTCATCTTCTGGTGGGTGCCAGCTTGCTTGGCTTATGGCCACACAATTCTGATCTCTGCCTCTGTCATCACATTGCCTTCTTATGCATTGTGTAAAATCCATCTGCCCCTCAAAGACAGTTAGGGCATTTAGGGTCCACTGGATAATCCAGAGTCATCTTATTTTCAAGATCCTTTCTAACATCTGCAAAAACCCTTTTTCCAAATAGGTAAAATTTACAAATTCTGAGGATTAGAATTTGATATTTTGGGGTGGCTGTTATTCAACCTACTGTGCCATTCAAAGTTAATTGCACTATGATACATAGCACATATACAAAAGTATGAAAATGTCACAAAACATTACCAGGCCCCTCATTACCCTTCCCTGATTAGATCCTCAATTCTGGTTCTTGTGCTAATCTATTCCTTTTCTTTGTAGCTTTTATTGCTTTAAATAATATATGGTTTTGATTGTTGGCTTTGAAATTTATAAAAATAAAATAATAGTTTCTTTGCTTATTTTCTTTGCTAGCCTTTTTATCCATGTTTTGATGGATTCAGCTGCAGTTATAAATCCTCACAGATGTGGTTTCATTGTATAAATATACCATAACTCATGTAACTATTTTATTGGTGGACATTTGGATTATTTTTTGAGCTTTTGCTGTTAGGAAATAATACAGTGGAATTGCTGGGGTGTATGTTCAACTTTGGTAGTGCTAAACCATTTTTTAAAATGATTATATCCATTTACACTCACTGTAATAGTGGATAAGGAACACTCTGCTTTTATGGTCTTATTGACATTTAGCATTATTTCACTGTTTATTTTTTCCAATTTGGTGAGTGTGAAATAGTTGATACTGGTTTTAATTTCCTTGATTCTGAATAAGTTTAAACATTTCTTGACCAGGTATGGTGGCTCATGCCTGTAATCCCAGCACTTTGGGAGGCTGAGGCAAGAGAATCACTTGAGGCCAGGAGTTCAAAACAGCCTAGGAAACATGGGGAGACCATGGGGTTTTTTTTAATTTTTAAAAACTTATCTTGGCGCAGTTGCTCATGACTAAAGTCCCAACTACTTGGGAGCCTGAAACATTAGGAGAGCTTGAGTCCAGGAGTTCAAGGCTATGATCACGCCTCTATACTCCATCTGTTTCTGTGAAATTACTATTGTTGTTTTCTACTTTTTTTCATAATGATTTAGAGTTCCATAATATTCTGGATACTGTTGCATTGGTTATTTGTGTCACAAATTTTTTCTCCCAAGTCCATCCAATGAGTCAAGAAGTATTTTCTCTTATTCTATATGCTAAAATAATTTGTGTATAAGATTGGAATTGTTCATTCCTTGAATATTTTATAGAACTCATCTAATACCACTGAGGCCTGAATTCTATTATGGGAAGATTATTTTTAAGTTACTGATTACATCTTGTTTGTTATTATAGTAACTATTCAGGTTTTTATTCTTGAGTCACATTCTTTCAGGAATTTTTCCATTTCATCTGAGTTTTCAAATTTATCAAATTTATGAAGTTCATCATAGCCTATTATATTTATGTTTACAGCATCTACAGTAATGTACCTTATAAATGTATACATTTATAGGAATGTATTTTTTCTTTCCTCTTTTTGTGCCTTCCATTTTTCTTTTTCTTCATCCATATTGCCAGAGGTTTGTCAATTTGATCTATCTTTTCAAAGGATGAAGCGTGACTTTCTTGATCCTGGTCCTTCTTTGTTTGTTTTCTTTCTTTAATTTCTAGTCTTGTCTTCAAGACTCTACTTTCTTCTAGCTCTACTTTCTTTCCTTCTGCTTTTTTTGGGTCTGTTTTGCTGCTTTTGTTTCCTAACTTGAGATGATACTTAATTCACTAATTGTTCTACCTTTCTTTTTCTCTAATATATACATTGGAGATTTTACATTTTCCATTACTACTTCAGTTTTATTCCTTAAGTTTTTGATATGTGGTATTTTTATCATAGTTCCAAATATATTCAAATTTTCCATTTTGATTCTTTGATCCACTGATAATTTAGTGATATGTTTCCAAATATGGGTTTTCCTACTTTTTTTAATTAACTACTAAAGTAAACCACATTGTGGTTTCTGCATGTATTGATCCCTTGACATTTGCTGAGATTTGCTTTTTGGCCTACTTTATGGTCAATGTTTTAACTATTTTGTGTGCTTAAAAGAATATATGTTCTCCACATTTTCTTAATTATTGTGTTAAGACATTTATACTCAGTAGTTTTGACATGTACCCTTGTAAAATGACCATAGGTGTGATCCAACCAATTATCCGCCCTCTACCTCTTCATCCCTCCTCTTTCCCCTTCATCTTGGGTTGTAGTTGGGTTATATCTTTCATATGGAAGAGTGTATGCTTATATATTGGTTTCATAGTAGAGCTGAGTACGTTGGATACTTTTTCTTCCATTGTTGAGACACTTTGCTAAGAAGAATATGTTCCAGCTCCACCCATGTAAACACAAAAGAAATAAAGTCTCGATCTTTTTTAAGGCTGCATAATATTCCCTGGTGTACATATACCACAATTTATTAATCCATTCGTGGGTCACTGGGCACTTGGGCTTCTTCCATGACTTAGCAATTATGAATTGGGCTGCAATAAGCACTCTGGTGCAAATATCTTTGTTATAAAGTGATTTTTGGTCTTCTGGATATATACCTAGTAGAGGAATTACAGGATTGAACACCTATGTTAACCAGTTTGATGAAAGTATTTCAGATTGTATATAAAACCAACACATTGTGCCCAATAAATGCATTAATGTACACAGCTATGATTTAACAAAAAAATTAATTAAAAAAAAGAATGTATGTTCTGTTGAGTGTGATGTCCTCTATTTACCCTGAAAATGAACTTCTCTATTTTGTTTATATGTTAACTGAAGCTCATATAAAAACAAGGATAGGCGCTCAGTGCCTGTGGCTCAAGCGGCTAAGGCGCCAACCACATACACCTGAGCTGGCGGGTTCAAATCCAGCCTAGGCCTGCCAAACAATAATGACGGCTGCAACCAAAAAGTAGCCAGGCGTTGTGGCCAGTGCCTGTAGTCCCAGCTACTTGGGAGGTGGAGGCAGAGGCAGGAGAATCGCTTGTGCCCAGGAGTTGGAGGTTGCTGTGAGCTGTGGTGCCACACTCTACCCTAGGGGGACAGCTTGAGGCTCAGTCACAAAAAAAAAAAAAAAAAAAACAGGGATAGTTTTACCTGTTTGGGGCTGCTCAGCTTCCTGAGTCTGTAAGTTGGTGTCTTTGGGCAAATGGGGGCATTTCCAACCATTATTTCATCAGTGTTTTTTTGCCCTACTCTCTTTCTTTGCACTTTCTAGGACTACAGTGATGTAAATATTAGAATTTTTTGTTTTAGTCCCACAGGTCTCTGAAAGCATTTGTTCTTTGTTTTGTTTTGTTTTTTAAACAATTTTCTCTAGAAATTCTATTCTTACAGTTCACTAATTTTTCCTCTTTGTCTTCTGCTCTGCTATTGAGTCCATCTTTTGAATTTGAGGACTGTTATACTTTTAATTTCTAAGATTTCCATTTGGTTCTTTTTTGCAGTTTTTGGCTGGGGCTGGGTTTGAACCTGCCACCTCCGGTAATTGTGGCTGGTGCCCTACTCCTTTGAGGCACTGGCACCACCCTCCATTTGGTTCTTTATTTCTTTGCTGGGACTTTTTTCATTTGCTTCAAGCATATTTATAATTGCTTACTGAAAGATTTTTATATGATTGCTTCACATGCTTTATAAGATAATTCTAACATCTCTGTCATCTCATTGTTACCTACTTTTTCTCCCTTCTAGTTAGAGATCTAACTGGGATTTGGTATGGGTGGTTTTCGATGGAAACCTGAATGAACATTTAGGGTATTTTGTTCTGGGACTCTGGGTTTTACATACACCTTCTGTTTGAGCAGGACTTCTGAGACATCTCTCTGGCAGGAGAAGGGCCACCTTATGACCTCTTTGGGTAGAAGAACACTTTGCTGATGTGGATGGGGCCATAGTGTTTTCCTGTGGTGCTCAGCTAGTGTAGAGGATTTATTGTCTAAAAGTTTTTGTCTTGCTAAGCTGTCTCTTTCTGTGTCCTTTGGCTAAAGAGAGCCAACTTTTGTTGGTTGTTCTTTTTCTGTCTGCCTCTATTGCTTTGTATGGGTTGCCAGTTTCTTCTTTTCTTTTCTTTCTTTTTTGAGACAGAGCCTCAAGCTGTCACCCTGGATAGAGTGCTGTGGCATCACAGCTCACAGCAACCTCCAGTTCCTGAGCTCAAGCAAGTCTCTTGCCTCTGTCTCCCAAGTAGCTGGGACTGCAGGCGCCTGCCACAACACTTGGCCATTTTTTTTTTTTTTTTTTTGGTTGCAGCCATCATTGTTGTTTAGCGGGTCCGGGTTGGATTCAAACCCACGAGCTCAGGTGTACATGGCTGGCGCCTTAGCCCGCTGAGCCACAAGCGCTGAGCCAGTTTCTTCTTTTCTAAGTCTGAAATTTATGAGGCAAAAAATAAAAGAAAATCCAGACAACTTAGCTCTGTGTTTCTTGGGTTATAAGGGACCTAGCTAGTCTTTCTTCTCTCCACCTTTTGGAGACATCTTACGTATGTTTTATACGTAGTGTCTCATGTTTATAGTTGCAGTAAGAAGGAAAAATAGGGAAAGTGGGAGTTCTCCCCTTTTATTTATTTATTTTTTTATTGCCAAACTACATTTTTAGTCAATGAGGTAGAGGGAAGACTTAGTAGAGAAAGCGTGTTGTCACCTCTGTGTGAGTCATTGTTTTCCTCCTTAGCAGAGTGGGTCTGAAGTATAGGAACTGCAGGATCTGAAGTGGAGTAAGCTTGAGAGTGGTGGGAGTAACATCCACTCTGGTCCCAAAAGGGAAGT
Organism: Arctocebus calabarensis; assembly: GCA_963573935.1. NCBI lineage: Eukaryota > Metazoa > Chordata > Mammalia > Primates > Lorisidae > Arctocebus > Arctocebus calabarensis. The sequence goes on from CAUYON010114083.1 coordinate 12,273, forward strand.
AGTACTTCTGGACTCCCAATTCAGATTTTCTCCTCACATACCAAACAGAATTATTTTGGTTGGGATTTTTTAAAAGACTCCATAAATGTATAAATCATCAAGGAATGCATTTGGTTGCAAATAACAGAAAAATCTTCCACTGGTTTAGAGAGGTTTTTTTAAATTTCAGATTAATATGAGTGTACAAATGTTTAAGTTGTATTGTTTTCATTTCTAAGGTAAAGTTCAAGTTGTAGTTGAGCCCTTCATCTAGGCATTTGCTGTACATTAGGTGACACTTGTTTGTGTCATACAACCAACTGCTTTACCTCTTTGAAAAAACAAATGAGTACAAGCACACCCCATGTATTTACAGTAAGCACATACTGCCCAACACTGCTGAGAGATTAAGATAAGGAGCAGGAATCAACCATTGCCTTTGACAATGTGAAGGTTACCGTTCTTGACAAAGGTTATTTCAGTGGAATTCTGGGAGTAGTCTGACAGAGAATGACTTGAGGTGAGAGGATGAAAACTATCAAGTATGGGTGACTCGAGGTATTTTGCTACGAAGGAGAGCAGAAAATTGGAATAGCTGAAGGAAACTGGGATCAAAAGAGGCATTTTTTGTGTGCTTAAGATTTAAGCTATTACAGCATGTATTTAGTTGAGAGAATTGATTCACTTTAGAACAGAAAAAATTGTTGATCGAGAAAGGAGACAACAGCTAAGTCCTTGAGAAGGTGAGAGAGGAAAGGATCTGGACCCCAAAAGGAAAGGTTGATCTTGGTGAGAGTAAACACTCTTCATTGTCATAGTAATATTAAGAGGGAAGAACAGAATTGTAAAAGAATGTTTGTAATAGATTGGATTAGACTAAGTTCCCTCATTGTTTTCTCAGTGAAGTAAGCAAGGTCATCACCTGTGAATGAGTAGAGAGACTGTGTGGAAAGGAGACCGTATGAAATAGAATGCATAAAAATGAAACAGCATTGTACTGAGAATCTCAGCCAACACAGTTGGACAAGAAAAAAGTTAATATTAGAAATTAAACCATTATTATCGACACATAATGTATCCACATAGAAACCCAAAATAACTGACCTGTGGACCACTAGAATTAGTTTAGAAAGACACCTGAATAAAAGATCAATATGTAAAAACTGTTTCTGTCTGAGAACAACAGTTATAAAACATAATTTAAGAAAATACATAATCTAAAGGAACTCCAAAGAAGAACAGGAAGCTAAAGATAAAATATGCAAGATTCCTGTTTTAAAAAATTATAAAAATTCTATCTATCTGATCTAGATTCATTTGAATTCTAATAAAATTCCGAAGTGTTTGAAAAATCTTGACAAACTGATTCTAACATTGTTAAGAAAGAGCAAAAGCCCCCCAAATAGTCACAATACACTCTTACACAGGAAAGTGGTAGTGGGATTTGTCCTAGCAAATAAAGCTATTGTACTTAATAGGATGTTGTGAAGGAGAGACGAATTTACCAGTGGAATAAAGAAGAATTTAAGAAAGAAACATGCATATGTGTTAATTTGATATATGCTATAGTGTAATATTGTAGATTCAATGCCTAGAAAGTACTCACAATGCAAGTGCTAGGTATGTATTTTTCAAATTAATGTTTGGATAAGTAAGCAAGTGGGAAAGGTTTGAGCTGTGTAATGCTTGATACTGGGACAATTGGTTAGCCATAGTTCTTTAAAGAAATAGTATGAATTCTTTCCTCAGCCCATAATTAAAATCAATTTCAGATAAATTATAAACCTAAATGTGAAAGGTAAAATTTTAAAAGTTTTAAACAGACACAAAAATATTCACAATAAATGAGACAATTGATATGTTTATATTAGAATTAGGAACTTCACAGCAGTGAAAATAAATTATATTTACATACAACAATACAGGTTGTATCTTAGATAATCCTAAAAGAGCAAGTTACAGAATACTAAATACAACATGATACTATTTTTATTAAGCTCTAAAGAAGCAAAAACAAACTATATACAGTTGGTCCTTGGGCAACATGGAGGTTAGGACCCCCCCACATCCACCCCCTACAGTCAAAAATCTATGTATAACTTTTGACTCCCTAAAAATTTAACTACTAGGAAGCCTACTCTTGGCCAGAAGCCTTACTGATAACATAAACAATTTATTGATACATAAAGAGGGTGCCAAAAAATGTATACATATTTTAAGAAAGGAAAAAACTATACTAAAATTGTAATACTCAGTATATACCGATAACATTTGTTAACTTGTATGTTGTATCTGGTATCTCTTATAATGTCAAATGTAATTTTAGTATTAGAATTTTAATAGAGGCCAGGCATTGTGGCCCATGCCTGTAATCCTTGCACTCTGGGAGGCTGGAGCAGGAGAATTGGTTGAACTCAAGAGTTCAAGAACAGCCTGAGCAAGAGCCAGGTCCCGTCTGTCCTAAAAATAGAAAAACTAGCTGGGTGTTGTGCTGGGCACCTGTAGTCCCAGCTTCTTGGGAGGCTGAGGCAGGAGGATCACGTGAACCCAGGAGTTGGAGGTTTCTGTAAGCTGGGTTGATGCCATGGCACTGTAGCCTGGGCAACAGAGTGAGACTCTGTCTCAAAAAAAAATTTTTTTAATGCAGTTTTTTCCTTTCTTAAAAAACAACAGAACGATAAACAAAATTCAAAATGTGTTTACCTCCTGTGGCAGGGGAGGAGAAAGGGAATCGGGCTCCAAGAGGCAAACACATGGGGTCTTCAAAAGCACTGATAATGTTCTAGTTCATGTATTAGGTGAGGGGTTCATGGCTGTTTGATTTATTACTATACTTCATAATTAAGATGGTACATAAAGTCTGGTATGTACCAAATACTGCATCATAAAAACTTTTAAGGGGAAAAAAGCTAAATAAGAATGTATGGTAGCATGTGCCAAGTGAGATTTGTGCTGCCAGTGGAGGCAGTGTTCTCACCGTTTACTGCCTAACTCACCTTCCAGCTATTCACACGCACCTGCTATTCTGTGCCCACTGCCTTGAACTTCAAGGCAGAGTGCTAGCTGCCTTTATTTTCTCCCACCTCCATCTCAACCTCCCTATTATTACCAAAGCCACTTTTGTTACTGGCATTAGGCTTGGGTTACAGCATTATTCTCTGCCCTAGAGAAGGCAGAAGCTAAGATCTGCTTTCTTCTTCTTGAAATAAATGTATACTATTCCCCTTCTCCACAGGTTGGATTCTGCCTTCAGTAGTGAAGCATCACAATCACTCCTACCCTCTTAGCCCCCAAATATCCACACCTTGTAATTTGCTTTGGAGAAAAAAAGGAAAATCAGGTGTATGCCTGAGTAAGGTTTTGGCCATGGCATGTCTCCAGGAGGAAGGTGCCTAAGGCAGTTAATTATGCTACCTGGCTGAGAAGGTTCGATGACATAGGGGTGGAGAAAGGTTGTGATACCTTTCCTCACCATGGTAAGGGTTATGGCTGACACTTATGTAACAAAAGACAGGTTAACTAGCAAAGGATAATAATTTAATCAAAGAATTTTACATGACTTAGAAGCCTTCAGAAATGAAAACCCAAAGACCCAGGAAAACTGTTTATTTTAATGCTTAGGTTCAATGAAGAATGGACAGCCTGCCCAGGGCACTGGCTCACACCTATAATCCTAGCACTCTGGGAGGCCGAGGGGGTGGATCCCTTGAGCTCAGGAGTTTGAGACCAGCCTGACCAACAGTGAGACCCTATCTCTGCAAAAAACAGAAAAACTACCCAGGCATAGTGGTGCACGCCTGTAGTCCAGCCACTTGGGAGGCTGAGGCAAGAGGATTGCTCAAGCCCAAGAGTTTGAGGTTGCTGTGAGCTATGATAATGCCATAGCACTCTATCCAGGGTGACAGACTGTCTCAAAAAAAAAAAAAAAAGAATGGACAGCAGTGTAGACATGTGGTTGGATAAAAGGGCATGAATGAATGGTAATAGACTGAAGAATGGAAACCCAGCAAAGCCTGCCTATTCAGATTTTTGTTGGCCTTTCTGGTAGCACTTCTTCCATTTGGGTGTGGGGCAGGACATCTTTGGGATAAGGATCTTCAAGGGAGAAAGGAAAAAATGACCTTTCTATGCTTGCTTTGAGGGAGAGGAGTTCCAGTTTCTACCACTAGCCTTGGGGAAGCGGAATTCTGATTGCTGTGACTCACTTCAAGGGAGAAAGCAGGAGGGTGGGTGTGAGAGGAAGATGATCAGAAAGTCCTTGCTTTTGAAGACCTTCCAGTTTTCTTCACTTCGATGTATTCAGTGTACCCAGGTGTCATACTTTGGGGCGTCCTGTTCTGAGCCCCAACAATAACAAACCAGAAACATGGACAGAGAGAAAGCTTCCTTTGTTTGTTCAACCACTCATTGCCTGTCTTCTTTAAAGTCTTGTGACTCTTTGTTTTTAATTAAAGGCCATGTTTTTATGCCGCCCACACTCAAAAATACATAGTGCTGTAATAATTCATATGTTCAAAAAGTATTATTGAAATTTGGCCCTTGGACAACACAGGGGTTGGAGCACTGACCTGAGCAGTCAAAAGTCTGTGTATAACTTGTGACTTATCAATACTGTAAGTTTACTCCATCTGTTTACTCGATGAATCGTACATCTGAAATGACAGGCAACTGAAGCTTCAGGCCTCGATTTACAGTACATACCAAGCAATTCAACTTTGTCTTACAATATTGCGACTTTGTTTTGTGGGGGCACTTCCAGCATCACTAATGGAACTTTATGGTTCATAGTGTCACACTAAAAATGAAAAGTACTCAAGAACTGGAGAGATCACTCTTTGCTGTGATAATGATTTACTGGGAGACAGCTCACAGGGAGGGATTAGTGTCGTAGCATTTTAAGTGGGTGCTCCCAACACCTGAGCTCACCGGAATAGCAACAGGGGGTGACTACGGAATCATGACAGTAGTACAGCATGTACTAGGGTTAGTTTTAAGCGGTTATAATGTCATCTATACCTATACATTTATTTACATTTCTCTCAACGGCAGATGATGCCATGTACTCTGTGTGTACATTTTGGTCAATTTTAACTTCTTGTAATAGATTTGTCTATATTTTATAATAGTAAACGATAAAATAGTATCTACATATATTTTATGCATACATGACATACTTTGCTCTAAAAATTTTTTTGATATTTTTAGGATATGAGTTTTATCTGCAAATTTATTTTCAAATTGTTGAAAATCTCCAAAATGGGGCAGCACCTGTGGCTTAGTGAGTAGGGCACTGGCCCCATATACCGAGGGTGGTGGGTTCAAACCCAGCCCCGGCCAAACTGCAACAAAAAAATAGCTAGGCCTTGTGGCGGGCGCCTGTAGTCCCAGTTACTCAGGAGGCTGAGGCAAGAGAATCGCTTAAGCCCAGGAGTTGGAGGTTGCTGTGAGCTGTGACACCATTGCACTCTACCGAGGGCGATAAAATAAACCTCTGTCTCTAAAAAAATAAATCTCCAAAATGTTTCCATTGTAAATGTATTGAAAGTGGCCCTGCATGATTCAAAATCATGTTGTTTAAGAGTCACCTGTACGTCGTGCCAGAGATATGTCAATGAGCAAAACAGACAAAGCAACTCATGGTACTTCCATTCGACAGGGCTAGACCAACAAAACTGAACATTATCTCAGTAAAGTAAAAAATGTGTCACTAAAAAATTATGTAGTGATTTGTGACAGGACCAGAAGAGAGTAAAGAGGTTCCAGAGTATGAAGGAGTTTAACAGAAGAGAGAAGGAAGTTGTGACCACTTTTGAAAAAGTAGAGGGAACCCTTGAAGGAAGTGTGAGGGTGTTGTTATTCTTGCGCTTATCTAAAAAAAGCAGACCATAGGCGCAGAATAGCCAAGGCGAAAGTGCAAAGGTGGCAATATGTCGCCTGTGTATAAATATCAGAGTTCAGTCGGGAAAGCAGAACCACTAGGGGTGATAAGAAAAAAGGGATTTATTAAAAGGATTAGGCCTCTTGCAGTCACCGGAGCTGGCAAAGGAGGAGACTGTGGCTGCATTTGGTAATGGGTCTGAAGTCACAGTGCACCATAAGACCCACAGTCGGAAAGCAAAGCTGAATATGAAACGAGAGAACAAGCCAATTTGCGAAGGCAAGCTGGCGCCCAGGAGAACAAATGGGGACTCAGAAGGACAAACTGGAACCCCCTGTCTTTGTCCCACCTTGTCGCAGAGGTGACCTGCACAGGCAGTCCCTGCCCTTCACTGCAGTGCTGCACTGCACGGCTCAGGACCCGCAGAAGACAGAGATCTGGCAGTGGCCGGAGGAGCTGCGAGCCTGGCAGTTACTGCACACCAGCAAAGGAAGCCAATAGATCAGTGGCAGCACACGTGAGCCTCAGCGGCACCTGGCACCGCGCACCGGCCTTCACAGCACACTGGCTGCTGCTCCTCTGCTGCATTCCAAATCTCATGCCACGTTCTCTGGAGGCCATGGCCAAAAGCCAGAGACAGGAATTCTGGGCAATGTAGTTCAAGCTTAGCTAAGTTAACACACTTTAAACTCACAGTGAGGAAGAGCAAGGAGGCTGATGTGGCCCGACTGCAGTGAGAATGGGAGAAAGAAGCAAGGGATGAGGGTTACAAATGTGTATTTTGAAAATGCTGTACCTGGTCATTCACTCATTTGATTCCCTCTACATTTGTCTGGAAACAACTTGCCAAGTATGGTGTCTTAGCTTTCCCAACTGGGGAAATGCCTTCCGAGGACAAGGAAGTAGGGGCAGTGGGATAACAGATGGCTCTGCTTATTAAAACTCGCTAACACTACACATGTTCTTTCTGCCATGAAAGTTTTCATACCCTTGGTCCTGGTAATTCCACTTCGGGTATCTAACATAAAAGAGATAATTGGTGATGTGATTTATATTCTTCCCTCTTTGACAAGTAGGGAGTGTTGGGTTTGGCCCAGATGGAGCTCTGGATCAGGAAGTAGGTGGGGTTGACCTGTGGGTTAAGTAAGTTTCCTGTAAGGTTTTTTGTAATGTTATTGTTGGATTTTGTAATTTCATAGAAGGTCTATAAGATATGGCAGATCCTACTCATTAGAGCAAATATCCAATCTATTATGCCAAGTTAACAAACCCCATCTGCTTATCACCACTCAGACTGCATTTCCCAGCCTTCCTTGTAGCTTTGTGACTAAGTTCTGGTCAATGGAATGAAAACAATGTTGCACTGGACTTTAGGAGTCTCATTAAGATCCGATCTTAAATGAAACCCTACAACAAAAAAATCATGCAACATAGAAAAATATTGGAACTTTTTCTTTGAAATATCAATACCAAAGTAAAGATATCTGCCCTTATTTTTTCAAGTCAGTATTTTATAAAGATTCTGTGCAGTACAATAAGTCAAGAAAAAGAAATTAAACATATAAGAAGTGAAAAGAAGGAAAGAAATAAAACTGTCATTATTTGTGGATATGATTGCCTACATAGAAATTCCCAAAGAATCTAAAAATAAATTCTTAGAGAACATTTTGATAAGATCAATATTAAAAATTTAATTTCATTTCTATATACTAGACATGATTTTAAAACATAATATTTTAAAAATAAGTAACAATATTGTTGATAGAATATCACAAAACTAGAAGTTCTAAGGAGAAAAAATCTAACAAAATGTGCAAAATCTATACAAAAAATAATAAATTTTAGGAAAAATAATTAAAGAAAACCTAAATGAAGAAATATCCTACCTTTATGAATAGGAAGTCTATCATAAACATGTGATTTTTGTCAAAATTGATCTACAGAAGTAATCAGTTACAGCCAAAAACCCCAAAAGGGCACAGTGGCTCATTCCTGTAATCCTCGCACTGTGGGAGGCTGAGGTGGATGGATTGTTTGAGCTTATGAGACCAGCCTAAGCAAGAGTGAGACCCCATCTCTACTAAAATAGAAAAACATGCCAGGTGTCATGGCAGGTGCCTGTATTCCCAGCTACTCAGGAGGCTGAGGCAGGAGGATCGCTTGAGGCCAAGAGTTGGGTTGCTACGAGCTATGATGCCATGGCACTCAGCAAGGGGCAACAAAGTGAGACTTAGTCTCCAAAAAAAATAAATAAAATACCCAAAAGGTTTTCATAGAACATGAAAAGTTGATTCTAATATATATGGAAGAGCAAAATGCCAAGGATTGCCAAGATATTTCTGAAAAAGAAAAATAGAGGAGGACTCGCCTATCAAATACATGATTTTTATGATATTATAGTTACTAAGATTGTGTGGTGTTGGTACAGAAATAAACAAACTGGCCAATCGATAGAATAGAAGGCTGAGAATCAGCCCCATACATATGTGATATGTGATTTAAGACAGGCTAGAAGTAAAGAACTAGAGAAAGGAAAAACTGAATCACAAATGGAGCTGAAAAACTGTTTTATCCATGTGGAAAAATGAAATCAGAGCTTCACACCATATACAAAAATCAAATTTAGGATTAAGAGCTTAAATGTCAAAAACAAACTTTAACTCTTAAAGGAAAATACAAGTGAATGTCTTTCTAATCTTAGAATAGGGATCTTGGTTTAGGTTTGGTCCTAAACATGACCAAAAAATATGCTAACCAAGAGAGACAATATTCACATCTCTTAGTCATCAAAACATGTCATCAAGAGCACTTTAAAGAAAATAGAAGAAAAATTGCAACTGAAGAAGTTATTACAGCATAAAGGATTAACTAGCAGAATCTATAAGCCTTCCTACAAATGAATGGGAAAAAGAAAAGCAACCTCACAGAAAACGGTGCAAAAGATTCAAACAGGCACTTGAGAAGTGGAAATACTTGCAGCTAATAAACATGAAACCCCGTTTAACCTCAGGCCACACAGATACCATTCTACACCTATTGATAAAAATTAAGTCTGATAATATTGGATTTGAAGGGAATATGAACCTGTGATCACAGGGTAAGAGTAAAAAATTAATAAAAACTACTTTGAAAAATAATCTGTCATTACTTTGTAAAGTTCTTCATGCCTTAAGGCCCAGTAACTCCACATCTAGGTACATACCCAAGAGAAACAGCACCTGTGTAATATAAACTAGACAAATGTTCTCAGCATAAAGTCTTAGAAAAAGAAATAGAAACAACCCCACTATCTATTGGCAAGAGAAAATATAAATATATTTTAATGGAGTCATACAATGGACTATAATATAGAGGTGAAAATTAATGAACTACAACTTTACCAACCAAATGAATGTCTGAGAAGCAACTTGAGGTGGAAAGAAGAGGCTACAAAAGACTAAATACAAGTGAGATAGTACTTTTACTAGCTGCAAAAACAACTATACAGTTGTCCCAGGGTATACACCGGGATTGGTTCCAGGTGCCCTCTGCATATACAAAAATCTGTGCATACTCAAGTCCCATGGTGGGCCCTGAGGAACTCGTGTATCCAAAATGTCGGCCCTCAGGTTTTGCATCCTGTGAATATTTCATTTGGTTGCAAAAGCGCCACATATAAGTGGAACTGTGAAGTTCAAAGCTGTGTTGTTCAAGGGTCAACTGTATTTCATTTAGGTGTTCGAGCACGTTTGGTAAAATTTATTTTGAAAAAGCAAAGGAATGACAAACAGCAAATTTAGGAGAGGTGTAGCCTATGTGAGAGAGCAGAAACAGAGTAGGAGCCGTTATCTTTTCCTCCAATCAGGGCACAACAGTGGTTATGTTCTAGTCCTTGGGCGGGCATTGGTTTCACCAGGTGTTCATTATTACATAAAAGTAACATAAAGTAAAATAAGGCCATGCATGGGACAATGATAATAGTGTGCCAGGAATCAAGAATTGTTATTGATTGCATTCTGTGTGTTGAAATTAAAAAAAAAAAAAATTGTAAGAATTGAAATACTCCTTAATCCCACTACCCAAATGCTGCAAGCTGCTCCTTTCAATTAATAACCTGGACATGCTTTTGTGGCCTCCCAGTGAAGTGTCAAGTGTTGTGGTTTTTGTCAACAAACTGTCAGTTGCACACTGTACAGTTCTAGCAATTCTGAGGTCAAGGGAAAGATTTCAAAAACCTTGGCTGGGAACTTTAGGGAAAAAACAAAAAAAGGTGTCAGCTAAGCTTTCTTAGGGAAAGTTTTTCTTTCTTTTTTTTAATCTGGTTCCAAAAGTCTCATTTAAATTCTAACCAAAAAAAAGCAAATGCCAGTATTGCAAAGTAAATGTTTATTCTAAGGTCCAGCATTTGTTTTGGGCCATGTTTATATTTTTGGGTGTTTTATACCTTATTTCTGTGTGATTCCTTATTAAAATGTTTTTTATAACTTTATACAGCCTTCAGTTTCCACACAGCAACATGGATGTTTTGATTTGAAATAGCAGCAAAAAACGTAGTTCGAGAGGCTAGAATGTATGTTTATTTAAACCAGTGTCCCCTTAGATGCCAGACAAGCAAATAGACAATGCCTACCCTCTTGGGCTGGGTTTCAGAGGTGGGCACGATGGTACTGTGGAGAGGGGTTGGGTTTAAGAATTGAAAGAAAACCCCTTCCCTAAGCCTCTGCTGTGCTTCCAACTAGTCATGCACTCGTGAACCTCAGTTTCCTCATCTGTTGAACTCAGAGACCAAGATGTGCCTTTCCTACCTCAGGGCTAGTGTGATGACAAAATAGATGTCAACAGTAAACTGTCAAGCAAGAGTCCCCAGAGCCAGCAACAGGAAACCCTGCTGGGAGGCCGACACCATGTCTGCACCCACTTCACAGTACTAGGAGCAGGGAGTTACTATTTATGATGACCACAGAGGTTAGAGTTGTTTTACTATTGCGTTTCTGACAGAAATCATCAAATCACACTTGATGTGTTTGATGTCAAGTCCCTAATCAGGAATCCAAGTTTATAACCTGGTTCTTATGATGAAAAAAGATAATCCAATTTGCAGAAACCTGTTTTGTGATGATTCCATTTCTGTGACAAAATTTCTAGAAAAATTTTATGGTAACAACTAAAGATCGTCAGTCACTGAAATATTAATTAGATAATCAGAGAAAAGCAGGTGAAATATGTGTCTGGACTTTTCTGTGGATGTTCTAAGATGGTGCCTATGAAACAGACTTGTCCCCATTACTTCACATTATCATTTCAAAGGCACTTTATTTCTGGTTGATCATTCTTTGAGGGTGGCACTCCCAAAATGTCAGCTCAGAATTTCTCTGCCCTTCAGCTTCTCTGACGAGTAAGTTAAAAATCTGTAAATAAATGTCCTCAGGAATCTGCCATGTGAAGAATCCTATTAAAATTCTTATGAAATGCAAACACTGGCTCTCTGAGCTGGCTTTCTGGAGGGCAGTAGACCCTTAAGAACAGGGTCCCAGGCTTTTCTTTAGTTATTTTCATCATCGTTCAGGGATAAAAATCTTTATCTTAGATTTTTTTACTAGAGGAGTAGGCGGAAGATCTAAAATAGTTAGGTCTGGCAGCTTAATCTGGGTTGGCTGATTAAGCTTTCTGTAAAATGTGTTTTTCAAGGATAAGAAGTTTAGGCCCTGGGCCAAAGCTCATGTCTGTCATCAACAAGAAGATAAACGATCCCCGTAACCCACTGCAGTGTTCTATTTACCTTTGTGCTTAAACATGAACACCACGCCTTTCACAGTCCCAGAGCTGCTCAACATGGATCCTTTCCTCTTTCAGATAGAACCTTCCGGAGCCCACAGTTTGGGTGAGCACGGTACAGCCAACCCATTGTGAGGTGAAACTCCAAACCAGCATCCATTCCTGATACTGAGTATTTTCATGTTGTCTAGGAGGCTCTGGAAGGGCTTTTGCTTTTTAATGCCCATAAAGATTATTTCCCAAGAGATCAGAAGAATGTATACATGCCTGCACGTTACCTGTGGCTGCCAACTATGGAGAGTCTCTGGGGCAAGAGCTCTTCGGGAAAATCTGGTGTTTATTCATTATGCAAAACTTCACTCTAGCATATATCAGCTAGAGGCAGGCTATGTTTATTCTTAAAGGGATGTCTGATAAACCATGTTTCCTGTTTCCTGTAGAACTTACCACACTTGTGCTGAATGTGTCCCAACTCAGAGTAGAGAGTTAAGGCCTGGAAAGGGACAGTATTGGCAAGTGGCCTGACCTCTTCCTTCTCTGACCTCTTTTCCCATACCTCCCCGCCCCCCCAAGGTGATTTCTTCAGGGGTGGAGAAGCAAGTGGTCCTCAGACTTCAGCAGTTGCATAAGGCTAAGGGGGGAAAGGGGGAAGCTGGACTCATGCTGAGATGGCCTAGCTCCACCACCTGCCTCCTTTCCCAGGCTTCAGGGCAGAATGGGGCAGCTCAGCTGAGAGGGGGAGGGAGAGAGAGCAGGGTAGGGAGAGCGAATAAGTCACCTGCTCAGCCCAGCTTTTCCAAATCCCACTTCTCAAGCTGGGCAAAGCCATCCAGGACAGGACTGTGTACTTGGGAGGTGGAGTGAGAAGGATAAAAGGAGCCATAGAATCAAAATGGCATAATCTCCTAAATTCCATGCAAAATAGAAGGCAAATGTTGCTTTTTATATTAAAATAAATATTTTTTTTCCTTTGGTAGGGTGCAGTGAAGCCCTCATTGTTTGTGTATAAGCAGTGAGCCCCACTGTCCTGCCCAGGCTCACAGCACCCCCATGTTGTCATTCAGCCTGCGCTCATGGGCTCCACTTTGTGCCAGGTGGGAAGATGCATCCCCTCTCTGGGAACACAGGGTCTGGCTAGAAGGAAAGAGTGGGGGGAGTGGGTGGCTTCCATTTAAAGGCTGGGTGGTAGAGCTCTAGGGGGGAGCTCATCAGCTGAGCAGTTACACTCGCTAGTCAGGGCCCCTGGCCACCCCAGTCTTCCATTTCTTCACCTGACAGATAAAGAAATTGGAGGGGATGTCTCTAAGCCCTTGCCAGCTTGACATGTTTATGCTTCCTGTATCCACATCTTTCCAGAGCCTGAAGTGCCCAGCCCCGAGGCAGTGGGGCCCATATGTGCAGGGGCTGGGATCTAAATGCTCCAGGATCTAAAAGCAGCCATTGCTGGCCCCAGGGTTTCATAAATCGCTTTGCAAGTAGGGCGTTTGGGCTGGCAGCATTGAATTTGAAATCCTGCCAAGTGGGTGTGATGAGCTGGCCAGGTGGAATTCAGGGCATGTGCTCACAGCGGAGCCAGAGTGGATTGTGACTGGGCTAGGATGCTGCAGATTTGCTCCCTCACATGCTGTGTTCCAGGATGGTGGGCACCACGGCCACCCTCACTCAGAGCACCTGCTTCAGCATCCCAGCACCCTAGCCCTGCTGCCCCTCCTTCCCATTTATTGCTGAGGTGGTGTCTGAAAGAAATCTTGCCTCATCTGAGCCCCTGCGCTGGGCTCATCTATAGGGAATTTCACACCCTTTTCCCCCACCAAAAAACTGTACAGTGCGAGGTCCCCATCGTCTAATACTACAGTCTCTACCAGTGTACCAAGGCTCTGTTCATGGTGCAGTAACTTCCAAGTATCTTTTTCTCAACTATCCTCATCTTAATTTATAAGATCTCCATTTCTTCCACAACAGTTTTACTTTCTTATTTAAATCCCATCCATCTTACTGAATAGTGACGTTAGATCGCTGGGGTCAGAAAACCAGTGCAAAGATGCTGACACTTTGGTTACTACTATTTCTGGAAGTAATAAACTGTCCCTCTCTGACCCAGGAGTCTCATGTCTTCTACTAACATCTATGAGATTGTGATGTGCCCACTTATTAGCCTTCAAGTAAGGTAAGACATCACATGGCACCTTGTCTGCTTGTTTGTTGTCTGTATTTCCATACAAGATGGCAAATTGCAGCAGAGAAGAAATTTTATTCACTGCTGTAAACCTGCCACTTAGGGCAGTGCCCAGCACAAAGAGATGAGGTTGTCAGGACATGGTTTATATCAAGGGTTGGAGAATGGAAACCATGCTAGTGGCTTGGGTGAATTCTGGAAGTTATGGAAATCCTATAAAGTGTTTTATGACTTGTGTCTTAGGACAGTGAAGGAGGGCAAGACCCAGGAGTCTGGGAGAGCAGGTGGGAAGTTGGTGTGTCATCTCAGAGGAGGATATTAGTGTAGAGAAAGGACATTGGAATGGAAAGGAGCGTTGAAGCTACTAAAGAGGAAGAATTGGCAGGGCTTGGTGACTAATCAGATGTGGGGTGCAGGTGAGCAGGGGGTCACAGATAACTATTTGGGTGACAGGAGAGAGAAACAGGGACATAGTTAGAAGTAGGATATTCAGTCAGAACACAATTTTAGCTAATTATTATCTGCAGAACAGTGGTTATGCCATTATCCTGTGAGCATAGCTTGACATAGATCCAATGGCAAGTGGTTTGTTGCTGGTGCCAGGGTCAGTTGTGGGTCACCAGATGTCTTACTCCTGTGAATCACAGACTCCAAAGGAGACACAGGTTACAGGGCTTTCTGGTGGTCACCTCTGAGGCCACCTCCATGTTAGACAGCCTCAGTTTAGCTAGAACTTTTTCATACTTCACCAATTTCTTTTTTAGTCTTTTTACATTTTCACTTTAGATGGAGTCAAATGTACACTTCTTGAGCATACATCACTGTGAATGTTTATGCATACACCAGTGTAACCACCACCCAAATCAAGATACAGAATACTCCCATGTCCCCAGAAAGTTCTCTGTGCACCTTCCAAGTCTGAAGTAACCATCCCCCATGGTATCCTATTCTGATTTCTGTCATCTAGGATATTGTTGCTAATTCTTGAACTTTATATAAATAAAATCATACAGTATATATGATTTGTCCCTACTCTCATGGCAATTGCAGGGAAGCCTGTGCTTTGTGTGTGGATGGGTATTATTAAAGGAAAGCCTCTGGACAAGGCTTTGAACCTTGAGCTTGCTGTTGGTCACTGCCTCAGGCAGAAGTCAATTACCAGTGACCCAGGGTAACCTCATGTTACCTCAATTGTTTCTGTTTTATTGGAGATCGAGAGAATTTGGGGAAAACAAACAAGTGATTTTGAGCAATTGTTCTAATGCACTTAAGACTTTTGCTTTCTTGCCAAGGACTAGGGCTGGGGAAAGAAATGGAACCAGGCTGTAGGATGGGCCCCCAGTACTTGGAACTTTGGAACTGTCCCTGCATGTGGCCCCAAGTGAAGGCAATGGTTTTCCTCTATCACAAATGAAAACTATTTTCATTTCTATGTGATCATATGTCTAAAGCATCCTTCACTAGGATTCAGATGAAAGAGGTTATCTCCTGACTTCTGCACAACTTCCTACATTCCTAATTGCTGATGGCCATGTGACATCTTTGCAGACCTCATTTTCTGTCTAACTTTCTTCCCAAATATTTCTGATTTTTCCAGACAACTCCTCTATTCAGAGATTATGAATGCTAGGTTCTTTCTCAGGCATCCTGGGGTTTAAAAGAGAAAGAGAATTCTCATTGATTAGGAACTTGCTATGTGCCAGGTCCTATGCAAGGTAGTTTTACATCCATTTCCTATTACATCTTCACAGCAAGATAAGATTTATTATTCCCCTTTGGCAGAGGCAGGAAACAGAAAAGCAGAAAGGTTGATTAACTTGCCCAAAGTCACACAGCAGAGCCAGGATTTCCTGTAAGGTGTTTGGCTCTTTCCTGCACCACACAGACCTCCCAGCCTGGCTCATGCTGTCTCCACAGCCCAGAACATTCATATGATCTGGAAAAGTGTTGTGTCAGATTGTTCTTTGGAATTCCACTGTCCTTGTAAAACTTCATGACATGGAAAAGAATCATAGATCTTGAAACTAAAATAACATCAACCCAGAATCATATGTGGCCCAATGTGAAAAGCTTAAAGTGATACCAGTATGCAGTGGTGACTTCCAGAAATCTGGAGATCAAAGGGGAACTACATAAGGCATGGAAGTGCCCAAAGCTGGCTGCCCTGATATTCCTGTCAGGACTTAATTCTTACAAGGAGCCCTGGACAAAGGAAGAAGGCCCCAGGGCCTGGCAGAACCCTGTGGCTCCTGGTTGAGGAGCACAGCCTGCTCTGGCAGGGCACCTGCTGACAGGGAGTGTTTACAAGCAGCAGCCTCACAGCCCCTGCCTGAGCAGCTATGATTAGGCCCCAAAGTTCTGCCCAGGCCTGCCTGGCAGCCATACACCAAGCCTCACAAAATGTCCTCCAGGAGCACAGCTGGTATAATGTCATGCTTCCTAATTTCTGAGGCTAGTGAATCAATCTCCCCTCCAGTTTGCCTTAAAAAAGAGCTTATTTAGATAAATGCCCCCAGGGAAACAGTCATAGAAAGTCACTTAGGGAAACAAGAGGCTTATAAAGGAATGTTCTGTGTGGAGCAATTCACAGTCAGCTGGGTTGGGAGCGGTTCCGGGAGGACACACTTCACATGCTATTGTGGAAAGGAACCTGCTCATCTCGCAACACTGTATTTCAAATAAAAACAGGGGAAGAGGTTTGGGGACAAAGGTGAATGAAGACTCCCTTCCCCTGGCTTCAGATGCAGTCCTTAGACATGTCTCCCATCATCTAAGACCAAGATGTCTCTAAGTCACTGTTGGACCACACCTATCTTAGGGGGTTCAAGGCACCATGGCCGGTGGGGCCAGCTCCCAGGGCACCGGGCCTAGGAGGTATTGGGCTGACAATAAGCTGCTCACTGTCAGGGACAAAGGGGACTGGGAAATGGAACTGTGGGGACAGACTCATGAGGAGAGCTGGTCGCCGAGTAATCCCAGCTGCTGCAGGAGGGGAAGGCACAACCTGGCCAAACCCAGGCCAAAGGGGCTCCCAAGAAGTTTCTCCCTCCAGTCCAGCCAAATGGTGGGCCCTGGGGCAAGCTGCTGGCTTCTGGCAGCCTTAAGCGAGTTTCTCTTATGCAAAGAAAGAAAAAGAGAGAAGGCCATGAAAGCTGGCGTGATTCCCAGAAGGAAGGCTGCATGGAAAATGGAAACAGCTGCTCACCAGGACTAGTGGGCTTGGCAAGGGCAGGTCAGCACAGACACCAGAGGAGAAGGCAGAGCCCCCAGGCTCTGGCCCATAGGGCCTGACCATTAGTTGACCAGACCCCATCCCCACCCTGTACCACCCGTTTGCAGTCATCTCAGGCATGGTAGGAATAGAAAGAGCACTGGATTGGGAGTGGAAGTCTTGGCTGAACATTTAGCGAGCTTCCTCGCATGCTGTGAATCATCCACTTTTGGCCCCAGGACCAGGACAGCCCTCTCACGCTGGGGGTTGGGATGGGATGACTCACGCAGAGTGCCTGCCAGTTCACTGCAGTCCTCACAGCTCACTCCAAACTCCTGCCTGGACATGGAGTGGGATGGAGAGTGGAGAACATCAACTGTCTGGCCTCCAGGCCCTTAGGCCCTCAGCCCCTGGAGGCCAGAACCTTGCGCCCTGAGCCTTTCCTAACCCCAGCAGTTCTGGGACAGAACAGGTACTCAGGAAGTATTTATGGCTTGGTAATGATGAGCCATGTCAGAGCCCATGATTTGGCATCCAAAAAATTCAGGTTCCGATGTGAGCCCTGCTCCTGCCGGCTGTGGGGCTCAGGCTCAGCCTCCTCGGCTAAAACATGTGCTGAGGCACTCACAGAGCTGATGGGAGATTAAACAAAGTAGCAGCTGGCAAGCGAGAGGGGGCCCAATAAACAAGATTTCTCTTTTTCCAAGCAACTGGAATCCTTGCTCACTCCTAGAGACAGTGAGAAGCCAATGGAACCTGTTAGGGCAGCGCCCTCTTTGGTTTTAGGATCACATCTGTCACTGTGGAGGACGGATGGCACATCTGCTGGGCTCCACACAGCCTGGGGAGAGGCCTTATGTGCGGCTGTTGCTGGAGCAGGAGGGTGATGTAGCAGCAGGGCTTTGTTCAAACACAGCGTGAGCCTCTGAGCCCCAGCCCAAAAGCCCAAGTCCCTAAGACATCTGCTGTCTGCCGCTGGCTGGCCTGGCTCCTCCTGGTTCCCCTGTGTCTCACCTGTGGGCAGGAGTGGAGGAAGGGGTGGCACGGGTCACCACAGAAACCTTTCATGGGACACATTGACCTTACAGAATAATGTTTCTGGAAAAGAGTGGGGGGTTTTTAATACATGTGTCCTGTTGTGGTGATCGGCAGTTTTAACCCCTGCCTGTCCTAAATCTAAACAAGGCCCTTGGTGATTCCTTCTGGTGGCATCCTCAAGCTTTCAGTCTCTGCAGGATCAGGGATATACGTGTCACTAGAAGACTTTGATTTACAGAGCACACTCAGCTGCACTATTTCCTGTGATCCTCACCACAAATCCAGGAGACAGGTAGGAAGATGTTAGTCCCATTTTGTAGACAATGGTATTTCATCCAGGAAAGGTTGGGCCAACATCACACAGCTTATTAATGAAAGGACAGGAACTCATTCCCCCTGGAGTTGACCTTGTGTGCTTCCCACAACAAGCTAGGGAGGAACAAGTGCCATTGTTTGGCCTCATACTGAGTGAGCTTCGGTAAGATATTTTGCACACATGCACACACGTGGTCTGTTTCTTTTCCTGGGTTCAGCCTCTTCTCCCTGTGAGCAAGGAAGGGGCATGGAGGGCACCTCCCCTACCTGTGCTGTAGACCCAACAGGGGACGCAGGGGGGCTGGTGGCTCCTCTAGACTCTGAGACCACCTTTAGTCTTGCTCAGGCACATTCCAGCTGTCTTGACACCCAGGAGCTCACCTTTGGCCACAGGAGGCACCTTTGACCCAGTGCTCTGTCACAGGCCAATGCGGGCCAGAGCCTGAGGCTGGACAGGGCAACACAGCACTGGGAAACATGCTGCCAGCAGGGGCTGGAACACTCTGCTGCTGCCAGGGCCAGGTTAGGTGGTGGTGTGCAGGGCAGGCATACCTTCTGCACAGAAGAGGGACAGTGGTCACTTCAGATGCACCAGGAGACACCTTTCACCATCTGTCCAGAGGCCATGTCCCCTCCTGCGATGGCACCTGCCATACAGAGGCTGCCAGGGCAAGACAGGGCAGAGCTGCAAGGCTCATGGCAGAGTGACTAAGAACAAAGATGTCAAGTCCCACAGTTTTAGATTCAAATCCAGATTCCATTCCTTAGCAGCTGAGTGATCTTGGTAAGCCACTAAATCTCCCTGTGTGCCGTGTCCTACAACACGGGGTATTATGTGATTTGCATGAGTCCCTGCCTGTGTGACATAGCCCCTGCTCCTTATTGTCAGGGGTCAGGGAAATGACCTACCGTCGCAGCTGCCTCACCACACAAACAGAATTATCATCAGGCCTGCTCAACACTCCCAGCTGTTGTAGGTTTCACTTTTTATTGTATTTCTTTCCTGTCTCCCATGAGGGCAAAGATTCGAGACTATTTTGTTCACTGATGTTTCTTTAACAAGACCTTCTGGTGCACAATAGAAGCTTGATTTGTTGAATGAACAACAGGAAAAAAAGGGAGGAAGGAGCAGAGAAAGAACTAAAATCTCTTCCGATACAGAGACTATATCTGGTTGACAGGGACTATACCAGGTGTTATCACAGGGGCCTGCTGGCTTAGGACGCAGACAGTGTGGGACACGGAGGGACTGGGAGCAGAGTGGCAAGGACAGGAGACCCTGACCAGGGCGCCCCTCATCCCCCACAAACCCCTGACTCAAGGTCTCACCAGTTCCGAAGAGTAGTCACCTAGGAAGTGGCACCCAAACCCCACTGCTTGGAGTCCATTACTGGCTGGACCTGAGTGATGCAAAAGCTCGCCGTGTGCTAAACCATGTCTAGTTCTCAGCCCAAGCATGGGTCAGGCATTTCAGGATATGCTTTGAGCTGCCTATTTGGGCTCCTAAAGGCTAATCAGGAAGGATTTCTGAACCAGGCAAGCTCTAAAGGAAAAGCACAAGCATGATTCTGGGTGAGCAGGGCTGGCCCTCATCTGCCAGGCCCATTGCCACACTCTACTTCTGCCTCAGCCAGTGGCCTGACACCGCTACCCAAAGGGGAAAAGGGTAGCTCTGTGGCTGGTTGAGGGAGCTCCCTTTCACCTGAACTTGGTCCGGAAGTACCTTATCGTAAATAGTCTGCCCTGAGCTCCCTAAGGAACTCACCCTTGGACTTGGAGAAGTGAAATAGATTAATTTTCTGTTTGAAACTATGCTCCTTGCAGCTCTGTTGGTCAACTCAGACCTGGGAGAACAGCTAAGGGGAGACTCTGAGGATGTCCCCTGAGGCTGGAGGATCTGCTGCACTCACCATTGGCGGGGACAGGAAGGGCAGGGCAGACACAGGGTGGGAAGACCCAGCGGAAGAACAAAGCAGAAGGGCCTGCAGAGCCCAGCAGGCCAGGCTGCCCAGGAAGAAGCCCAGGGTCAGTAAGAGTCATCAGGGAAGAGATCTCCAGGGTGACTCGACCCAAGGAAATGTATCTCATTGTGTCCCAGTTTTCATTTTCCTTATACAAACTAGGTGGTAGCAACACACCCGGGAAGATGTGAGAGCCCGGGGGCTGCATCCACTGGGGGTACTTGAAACACCGTGGGCAGCACAGAGCTGTCTTGCTCACCACATGCCAGGATCTGCCAGGGACCATCTCACAACTAATGACAAATCCTGCTGTCAGGCCCACAAAGCAGAGCTTTGTGACTCTGTGTTAGCCTGCATCCTCCCGGGACAGGACTCCAGGCTGAGCTGGTCAGCCCAGGCCACTGCGGACAATGGAGCACAGTCGGCCGGCTGGCAGGGGAAGTGACTGTGGAGAACAGCAGCAAGAAGCGAAGGCCTGGCAGCCGCCAGGTCCACACACGCCTCCCAAGGAGGGGGCGGGCAGGGCGGACTCAGAAGAGTAAACTGGGCAACCCAAATCTTGCAAGGTCTGGCTAGCGGCCAAGCGGGGTTCCGCAGACACCGCCTGGGCCTGATTTTCCTGTTCTCGGTCTCCCAGTCTGCCAGGAAGCATTGATAAATATTCAACAGCTCTGGCCCCTGAGCCCAAGTGGGGGACATTCCTAGGGGGTGGACTGAGAAGTGGAGAGGAGCCTTTGAAGGAACCTTAAACCTCAGCCTCTCCTTTCTGCTCGTGATTTGGTTTTACAGGCCCCAGGGGAGTCGCCCACCTGCAGGCCGAAGCCTCTGAGGTCCTTGTGGGTTCTTTGAGCCCCGCTCTCAGGGGAGGAGGTGGAAGTCAGGCTGCCTAGCGCCACCAGTGTGAGAGAAGTGACACCGCAAGTATCGCATTTAATGGATTTAAAAGCACCAATAGCAAACACCGTCTTTCTGGGACTTTTTAAAAAGAAGATGCTGAATTAAAATTTGCATCTTCCCTCTTCCTTGGTGTCTTTGTATCGTTCCACTTGAGCAGCTCACAGTTTCCAGCCTCACTTCTGCTTTCCTGCCCTGCCTGCTGCCTGCAGGTTCCTGTCCTATGCGGGGTCCTGCTCTCCGAGTAGCGATCCGACTCTCCACACTTGGCCTCCCTGCCCTCCCAACCACGGACAACAGCTCCTCCCATCTGAATATGAAGTTTCACATATAGCTAAAAATATTTGACGGACTCCCTGGCCTATCCATCATATTAGACAAACTGTAATAGACCTATATAAAACATTCAGAGGGTAAGAATGTATGTAATGATCAAAGTGTGAATTCAGTAGCCACATTAAATGCACCTATACTATATTTTACTCATCACGGGAGCATCTAGACAACTTTGAAACCCAACAGGTATGTTATTGATTCTGCCTAAAGACAGTGGGGAGTGTACGTGTGAATTTTCAGGCCTCTTACAAAAGCTCTAAGTTCTGGAAGGGGCCCATTGTCCTCAGGCCCAGCAGTTCAGGATGTCCTTTGGGTTCCTCCCTGAAAAAAGCACAGGAATCATAGACCCAGGTCTCCAGTGCACCTGGTAATAAGGCGGACCTGGCTCAGGTTGCCTGGGGAAGTTCTTGTTAAGTCTGGTCTTGGCAGAAGGACTGGATAGAATCAAAGGTTCTTTACCCTTTGGGGGCTATAGACCCCGAGGAGTGAAAGCTTTGGAGGTTTTCCCTGAAAAGTACATGGCAATTCAGGAGACCTCCCTAGAGTACTGGAGTCTGGGTACAGACAGCATGGATTCCACATGACCATCTCCTTGATTGAGAGAGTTCTGAAGCTCTTCCAGGTCTAAGAGGTTGGGGTTTATAATTTGCTTTGAGTTTGCTGGACTTCAGTTCCCTGGCAGAACCATTTTGGAGAGTGAGAAGATGTTTCTGCTCCACCACCACCAGTGGTGAGTGTGAACAACTGTTCAGTGAAGAGTGTCATGGTGCCACCTTGTGCTTCTGTCCTGAAATTGCACCTTCTCTGGGGCCCAAGCTCAAGCCCACACTGCCCACCCACTCACCTCCCTCCATCCTCACCTTCTGCCTACTCCATCCCTGCCCGTTCCCTCCCACCTGCTTACCCTGATCCAGCTACAGCAGGCTCCTTTCCTTACGTTCCTGCCTCAGGACCTTTGCACTGACACTTCTCTCTGCCTGGAGGTCTGTTTTTAAAGCCGTATGTGCAAGAGCAGTTTGTGCAGTCGTATCATGAATCAACAAAAAGGTAAATTTTTATGAAGATGCTTTTATTTTCTTTGGGCCTAAATGAAATGAGTTGATATCACAAGTACATTAATTTTAAGCACCTTTGAGAAGAGGTTAATGATTACAGAGGGTATATTAGTCTGCTCTTATTAAGTTTTGCTGCAACAAGAAACAAACTCAAAATCTCAGTGGCCAACAGCAACTTAAGTATGTATGTATCAACCCACAATGGAGTAGCGAAGGAATTGCTGGGACTTCATCTTAAAGGAGAAAGTGATGATGAATGCCGGCCATTTCCCAAGAACTTGGAGGGTATCGCATAGCCCCAAATCCTCCTACTCCAACTGCCACAGGGAAGGAAGAAGGCTGCTGGGTGCCATTAGAAGACTCAGGCAAAGGCAAAGAAGAGGAAAAGAATCCTAATGGAAGCAGAGAGCAGGAAGAAAAAAGATGTGGCACATGTGTGGGAGATGGCAGCTATTAACCTCAAGTTTGCCCTAAATCTCTTTCCTGCCTCTCACCTGAGCTTCTTCCCACAACAAAACATATTTGAATGGCCCACCTGGAAAACTGATGGGTGATTTGTATCTTTCCCTTGAAAGATCTCTTTTCCCAGCCACAGGAAAACAACTTTCAAAGTTGATTGGGAAAGGGGGTGGGGTGGGGTTCAGATATGGAAAGAATAAGGAGGGAACAGATGGTGCCTACTAAGGCGACCAGATTTTTTCCCCCAGTTAATCTGGGAATGACCTAATTTACATAGTATTTGCATAAATTTCCATTTCAAATTAAAGCTGTCCTAACTTCAAGTATACAGGAGAAAATAAATGAGATCAAGCAATCTACTGTAATTGAACTCAAGCCTGTCCTGACTTCTGTGAGATGCCCTGGTGTGGGAGAGGGAAGGAAGTCAGCCCACTGTCCCTTAGCAGGAGAGAGGCTGGCGGAAATCTCAGCACCATTGAAATTGGAAGTCACCACAAGTTTTGGGCTAGAGGTATGCAGAGATGAGGAAACAGCAGTTCTCCTTTGTTGCGTTCCTCCTTTCATTGTGGGACCTTCAGAGGAATCAAAACTGCCCTTTTCAGGGGCAGAAAAGTCAACACGGCCTGGTTACATCACACAAGGGATGCAGGAAAAGCTGGTATCAGGCCCTGCCTCCTCCAGGCTCAGCAAACTGGACACTTGAGCAAGTGGGTGGGAAGTCACCTGTTTCTGAGCATGGGAGGTAGGGGCACACACCTGTGTGGTGGGGAGTGTTCTGCCTGACACCTTAACCCTCCAGCCTTTATTCTCCACCAAATCCCAAATCCCACCACACAGCCACAAAAGAAGCACCAGAGGAGCACCCCACACACATCCCACCAGACCGGCCTGCCCCAGTCGAGCAGTGCACATGTTGGTCATCTTGTTCCCTCTATGTCCACCCCTTTTCTCTATTTCCAGACTAATTCAGCTCTGGGAAAGTTGCAAGGGCAGTGAATTCCTAAATTGGGTAAGGTGGGGACAGAACCAAGAGCGATGGCTAGGATGGGGTTACACGCTATAGGGAGTCACCCAGGAAGGGCTGGCTGCTGCTGAAGGGACCGCCCACCACAATGAAGGAAGGGCAGCCAGTGGCCCTAGATGCTGCTGGTGTCAATGAAGCTGAATGGTCAAGGTGGACTTGAACCTGGCCCTCACATGGTCCTCAGATGAGAAAGCTCGAATGCTGGTCTCTGTGTCTGCAGGGTACTGTTCTCTCTCCCTCACCCAGTGACCTCTCTGCCCTTAGCACCCCTCTCTGCTTCCCAACCCCTTCTACCTCTCCACGGAGGTAGAAGAACCCCAGTTCTTCTCTACCTTGACTTTCCTTTGAACCAGTTTCTGCTGGAAACCTTTGGGCCCTCCTGTCCCTGTACGTAAAGCCAGAAAGGCTCCCTATCCACATTTGCTCCCCTGAAATGAGAGCACAGAATAGTCTCACTGGTTCATTGGGGTGGCAGGGAGTTTGAGGTTAGGAGGGGTAAAGTAAAAAGGAGACCAGGGAAAAAATAGCAGGGGTTTCACAAGAAGAAGGAAGCAGACTAGTGTCCCCCATCCCATCGTCATTCCTGGGGTAGCGTGAGATGGGCCTACAGCATGGACCTGTGTTCCATGGTGGGCCCTTCCTCCAGTCTATAGCACAGGGCTCTCATCTCCAGATGCAGGAGATAAACAGGCAATCTCTGGATGCCACATGGGAGCATGGGGAGAGTGGGGGGTGGAGAGGAGGCCTTCAGACCCAAAGAAGAATGAACTTGGGTGCAGCCCCTCTGCGGGGAGGATGCCTGGTCTTAGATGGCTCACCATCGGGCAATGCACAAAGCTCCCAGGGTCTCACCCAGATGGCCCTGCCCTTGCCCTGCGGCCTAGGGAGAGCTGTGTCCCCCTCACGTTGCCTCTGGCAGCATTCTCTGAACAGCCAGCAGCTGTCTGAGGCCTTCAATGTGCAAGGTCCCCCAGGCTATCCAAGATTTTGGAGCCTGTTGTGGGCTCGCTCATCACTCGCATCACTATTGTGTAACTCCAACAGTGCACTGACGTTCCATGGCCAGACTGGCAGGGACCTCCCAATGTCACCTTGGGGTACAGCCTGAGAAAGAGAGACACCTAACTTTCCCTGCCTGCTCTCAGAGACAGTGTTTTGAGTGCAGTGTTTTCTTTTATTATTTTATTTTATTTAGCTGAAACAAACATCCGTTACACAGATCTTCATACATTTTAACCACCTCTCCAACCCTGTTTGGGTGTTGTAACCCCTCCCCTTCCCATCCTGCATGTTAATTTGAATATGAACTTAATGGACACTAAATAAGTCAGCAAAGATGCTGTTTTTAGTGCAGCCGAGCAGATGTGTCTCTGAGGAAATGTGCTTGCATGAGCAACGTTACCCAAGAGGCACCTCCAGTTAGTGCCCTCCCACCCAGAGGGCACCCAGAGAGCACCCAGAGAGAAACTGTGGCACAGCCCGCCTGGTACAACACCAAAGGGCACTACACAGGGCAGCTGTCCCTTAGAGGGACTGTAATGTGGAAATGCCACCCCACCTTCCTTCAGGACCTGCCCCTGCCCGCAGGGGTACCCACAAGGCACTTGCTAAGGACTCTGGGGTCCTGCGACAAAGAGGAAATAGCCCCTGACTTCAAGTGGCACACAGACCAGTCCAATGCCGGAGAAATAATCTGCAATTAACTTTTTTTTTTCTTTTTGCAGCTTTTGGCCAGGGCTGGGTTTGAACCCACCACCTCTAGCATGGCACTTAACTATTTTAATAGACTAAAGCCTTCCCACCCTAGGCAAGTTCCTGCACTTTAGGGAATTCTGGGTAACATAGGAGCCAAGGAATGCTCGGTTTAGCCTGGGTGGAACTCAGGGTTGGAGAATTCTTGCCTGAAGTCCAAGATTCCCTGTTTGGGACTTGCAAAGATTCAAAGAGGTGTCTGAGGGAGCCGAAAGCAGGAGCAGTCGTTCAAGCTGGTGTTGTCCTCTTTGTCCCACCAAGGGCTGCTCTTGAAGCTGCGCTGGTAAAGGGGCACGTGGAGTCAGGCACAGACCAGTCTGAACCTCCATGCTGGGCTTCAGCATAGTTGGCTGCCCAAGGGAGCGTCAGGCTCTGCTGCATCAGTGTTTGTGGGAGGAAGAACCAAGGTTCAGAACTGGTTCTAGCTCTGTTGCTGTTCAGCTAAGGGCTCCTAAACCCTCCCTGGGCTTTCCTTTTTGTGTCTGCATAACATAGGGGTAAAGCAGATGACCTCGTATTCTTCATTGATTTAAAAATCCACAGCTCTGCCCAGCCCACAGGACTGTGATGAGGGATTAAGTCGAGGAGGTGAGTGCAAAGCACTGTGCAAGTCAGCCCTTACAGTGAAGTGACGGTGAGTCCAGGAGCCCTGGGTCTGCCTGGGCCGTCACCTCCCAGATGCTTTCTTTATGGATTTGCCGGCCCTTAGATCAGTGATTTAACAAAAGCTTGGCGGAGCCCAGATTAGGTCTCCCAGAGCCTGGACCCGGGAGACTGTCCTGTTCAGCCACTTTCTCAGAGCCAGGTGAGGGTCACAGAACCGGGTGAATGGGCAGAGGTCGGGACTCCTCCCTCACGCCCAAGCCCGGCTCTGAAAGTTCTGTGCCAGTGGCATCAAGCAGCAACATGCCCTAAAAGAAAACCCCAAGGTGAAGGGACGTGGGCCATTCAAGCCTGTCAGTGCTCCGCACGCTTTCCACTCAGTGAAGGGCCCGAGTCCAGACTGGCACCTTCCCAGCCTTCTCTGCAACCTAGGATGGCTGGCCTGAGGCACAGAGAGTCAGGAGGGACAGAGCTGGTAGGAGAAACCCACGGTGCCTGGCTATGATATTTCTGCTACCCTCACCTGGAAGGGCTCCAAAGCGCAGGCAGCCCCAGTAGGTCTCTAGGAAAAAGGTCTGCTCAGTCCCTGAGAAGATGCCACCTAGGCACCTAGTAAGAAAAGGGCAAATATTCCCTGAGTGATGGCAGTTAATGTACACACACCACTAGGGGGCAGACTTGTTGTCACTATCATCCCCATTTTGCCCAGTTGGAAACAGAAGCTCGAAGATATTAAACGATTTACTCAGGGTCACAATGTTAATAATGACAGAGCCAATATTTGAGCCCGAGTGCGCGGAACAGCAAAGCGCACACCTTTAACCATGTCTTATCCAGAGTGGGAACAGGTCGCTGTGGTGTTGGTCACTTGGACTGGAGACCACTTCTTGTCCCGAGACACTCATTTGGCAGGCAAAGTCTAACAAGTCACCAGCTATACTTGTTGGATGAACCTGATGGTTTGAACACATCAGTCCTCAGCTAATGAAGGGCTGCAGCTTTGGAGAAAGAACTACTGAGATGTGGGAAGTTAACTCCAGGCTTCCAGACACCTTTAAGTGCAAAAAGGAATTAAACTTTAGTGATAGCATTCTAGGCCTTGGCAGAAGTCGGCCCAGGGAAGACATAGCTGCCCCAGTTAAACTCTCTGGCCCAATGAGGTACAATGACAGAATGTTCATACCAGGCTGGGGGAAACTCTGGTACAGCCCACCCTCTCACCAATCCCCTCCTATGTGGTTAGACATCATATTTTATGCAGAAAAGAGGCATTCTAGGGTCTTTCAATGAAGTGAGTTTACAGCAGAGCTGCAGACACTGTCTGTAGGGCTGGTCTGAGACAGGCCTCCCAGGTAGAAGCTCCCAGCTATTTCTATGGCTTAAAGCTAGAGGTTCTGGAGTCTCCTCAGAGGGTCAGCACAACACCACAGGATAAACTGGGACTCAGCCAGATGGCAGCATGCCAACATCCATAGCCTGGCTCTGAGTTACAGGGGGAAGTCATAGGAGCAATTTGCC
This sequence comes from Arctocebus calabarensis, assembly GCA_963573935.1. Taxonomy (NCBI): domain Eukaryota; kingdom Metazoa; phylum Chordata; class Mammalia; order Primates; family Lorisidae; genus Arctocebus; species Arctocebus calabarensis. Next base: position 40,226 of record CAUYON010114083.1, read on the forward strand.
CTTGTGTGGCCTGGGGACAGGGGTTGACAATGCTCAACTCTCAGCTCTATGCTCAATGGTCACAGTCCAAAGGCCACTTGACTTGCAGTGAGGGCTGCAGGTGTGGGCTTTACATCAGGGAAAGGAGGTATTTAAAGTCGTGCCAAGTTCCTCTTTCCTTTCAGTCACTCATAGTCAGCCCTTTCTTTGGCTTCTAGAAATAAAAATCGATTCGTTTCACAGAGACGACAGAAGAATGTGATGCAGGAAGCAAGAGGTGTTAAGGGTAAAGCCAGGCCTTGACTTTTTTTTTTTTTTAAACAGTCTCCCTCTGTTACTAAAGCTAGAGTGCAGTGAGGTCATCATAGCTCACAGCCACCTGAAACTCCTGGGTTCAAGGGATCTTCCAACCTCAGCCTCCCAATTAGCTGGGACAAGAGTCGCCCACTATCACACTGGGCTTTTTTCTACTTTTAGTAGAGACAGTTCTACCTCTTGCTCAGGCTGGTCTTGAAATTCTGACCTCAACCAAAACTCCTGCCTTGGCCTCCCAGAGTGCCAGGATTATAGGCACCTGGCCCAATCCTTGACAATTACTACTATCATCCCTATCACCATCATGATCTTCTACCATTATTATAGAACAGGAGAATGGACCAGGCACATCAATCATGGTAGCTATAATACCCACCATTCCTGGCTAAGAAGAATGGTCTCAAGTCATAGCCCTCAAGGAGAGGAGTATCCCCAAGCTGGTCTTCATTTAGCATTTGCTCAGTTTGAATCTTGTGACCGACACCCTGTCTTGGCCTCATGTGACTGGGCAGGAGTGGATGCCTGGCCCAGGACCTCCTACCTGGGGACTAGGAATATTGTCCCACATGGCTCAGCTCAACCAACTCCGCCCAAATGAGAAGTAGATTAGCAACTAGATTCACCGAATTATCTTTCCCTGTCAGGTGACTCATTTTAAAAATCAAGAGAAAATGAGCCAACTGGTTACAGGACAAACATCACAAAGCTACACTTAGAAGAGGTGAGTGAAGACTCAAATCACTGAGTCATATTGATGCCAGAGCTCCAGAACCAGTGGTTCTGAGCCTAGATACCTCTGTGCACTGGCTGGCGGCATACCTTTCACAGGTGGGTAACACATTGTGCTCAAGGTGGAAAATATACCTTTTGTTGCAACCAAGGATATATATTGTTATGACAGTGTTTCTGGGACAGAATGTTGAGAGGAGTACTTCATGTAGATGGGGAGAATCCCAAACATGCACATTGAAGGGAAGAGGTAGAGTTTAATGACAAGTGTATGCCAGCACAACCACATTTCCAGGAATGCGTGAAAACTTTGTCTTGTGTACACAGAAGAGAGCCCGTTTGGGCCATAACAGTTATCTTCAAATAGAGACACATGGGCTTAAAGAGTAACCAAGTGAATGCTATAATAAGTAGGGATGTAATTTAATCCTTTTAAAGGCTTGCCAAAAATTCTGGTATTTGAACGTGTGCTATTGTATTAGTCAGGACCCTTTTGGTCTCAAGTAACAGAAACCCAACTCAAATTAACTTTACAAAGGAATTTGATGGTTTACATAATTGAAAAATCTAAGGATAGAACTGGCTTCAGTTACAGCTGGATACAAATACTCGATATCATCAGGATTCGTATTTTTTTTTTCTTACTCTGATTTCCTCCAGTTGGCATTGTTTTAGGTTGGCAGGCTCTTCCCACACTTGACAATGTGGCCAATATTGGCTTCAAGCTTTAGGCTTACCTTCTTCCACCTTAGCATCATCAGCAGAAAACAGTAATTTCCTAGGTCTTTAGTATAAATCCCATGGTTAGCTCTCATTGGTCCACCTTGAGACATGTATTCATCACTGAGCCAATTACTGGAGCCAGGGAGAAGCTATGATCTGATTGGCCTGGTCCAGGTCATGTGCCCAGTTCTCCATCATTCTAGAGCATGATGTTAGCCTTACCAGAACACCAGGCCTAACAGTAGAAAACGGTTGGTGCTGGAGGGAGGGATGTTGAACAGGCAGTAAGGAGAGCCTCAGGCAAACAAAATAGAGAATACAATCTCTCAAGAGCAAAGATCCTTGAACTCCTGACATTAACCTCTTATAGCTGCCTTGAATGCTGAATGACTTTCTGACCACACTCTCCACGAGGCCTAACTGTATTTTCATGATGGATTTATCCCTTGGGGTTCTTATCTACAAACAACAAAACTCACTCTGGTTTCTTTAAGCAGAAAAAGAATGCATGAAAGCACATCATTAGTGGTTCAACGAATATCCAGCAAAGTCAGAGAAATGAGCCTGGGGCTCTGCAGCTATGAGTGGTACCCAGACCCCTACCTGTCTGTTCACAGGCTCAATCCCACTCCTTTGGTGCATGTTACTGTGAGCATCTCTGCCTCTGCTGCCTCTGGGTTTCCATGCCCCTTCTCTAGGCGCCACTTCATTTCCAAGACCCAATTTCAAGCAGCAGCTTCTTGCCTGCTTTTCACACTCTCCTATGTCACATGTCCTAGCTGCAAAAGAGTCTGAATAACGGAGTTCTGATCTCCACCCTGGTGAGGAGGCATCCCTTACATGGCACATTTCCCAAATCTAGGAAGATTTTTCAAATGATGCCGAGCTGACATCAATATGATCCATATCCACTATTCCACCTCTCAAACAGTCAAGTCTTTTGCCTCTTTCGGGTTCTGGAGAGACCAAAGCAAGGGAGCCTAGCTTCTTTATTTTCACATGTGGCTTGGCTATATCTGTGAATCCCTGTTCATTGCAACCAAAGGAACTCAGTTAACACATCACAATTTGGACAACATAGTTTGAATAAAATTTAACTTGGGGGTAATTGTTTCCTTCCCAGCAAGACTGGCTCACATAAGCTAATGGCTTCTCCTTCAGACAGAAGGGTCCTAGTGGGGCTTTAGAGGTTATCTTGGAATCATGGTCACAAGGAGCCCTCCCAAGAGTGCCAGCCCACAAGATATCTATCAAGCCTCATTACAGAATTCTATAAATGCCACACATTTAACCACAAATCATCCCCAGCTATTAACAATAATGTGGTTGCCAGGTGGGCGCTCCCTGTCAAGGGTTTTCCCGGCCTGATAAATTCCCTTGAGAGTCTGAAATTCTCCAGCAGCATTTCCAGGGCATTGAATTACCTGACTTTCCTTCTGCAGCTGCCTACTGCTCCTCCAGGACCTGAAGTCATTTCATCAAGAAACAAGTTTTGAATATCATATATGCCCTAGGCATTGTGGTAACACTGGACATGCTTGTCTCTGGGGGCCCTTCAGGCAAGGAAATGAGCCAGAGCTTAAATGGGGGCAGAAGAAGCAAGGAAAGGAACAAAAATGTTAAAGCACCATTATCCAGACCAAGATGTATAGTTTGCATCTTTAGGCAGACTTGTTGTGACTTGTTGAGCAGGGGCATTACAGAAGGTGAGGACTTTGACTAATATAGGAAGTACAGCCGTTGTATTTTCAGAACATGTAGATTAACAACATGACTGGGGAATTCGTTTGTATAAAAGTTATCTAAATATATCACTATTAAATACATTTAGTTATATTTAATAAGTGAAAAGAATAAGATCAGAGGAAATAATGACCTCTTGGGGAAATCTGGATGGAGCTGGTTGGATACTTGGCTGCTTCTGGGGTGGCCATAAGGAAGTGCAGTCTTTTACCAATGTGGACCTCTCCTCAGAATATTGGCGTGAGGGGAAGTGGGGGCACCTGTGCAAACTTGAGCTTGACCGGAAGGGAAAAGAGGACAGTCCTGCTGTCTTGTCAGCGGCCCCACGTAGGCTGACGGAGTAGCCCCGCCGGTCACCAACCTCACCGGGTCCGCGGAGGCGGCGCTGCCCCTGCAGGCCGCTAGGTGTCGCCATGAACCCGTGAGAGCGAGGCCCTACCCGGGGGGGCGCACGTCAGCTCGGTCTGTTTTCAATCAACACGTTGTCAGTTTTTCTCCCCGAGGCCCCAGGAGTGTGCTAGGAATTTTTATTTCTTGAGAAATACTGTGATTCAGCTGCCCTTTGTTGGCCCTGCTGGAGAGAATGAAGGTTGTGCTTGCTCCTGCCAGCCCCCCAGGCAGGGGGCTGCCCTGCTGGAGTCTTCAGGCCACCGCCCTCCTCCTCTCTCCCCCCTCCCTTTCTTCCTCTCCATTCCTTTTCTTCTTTCTCTCCCTGTGCCTACTGACACCCGCGAGCTGCTCCGTGCAGAGGGTCCCCATTGTGGAGGCCTCTTTCAACCTTCTGCGTTTCAAGGCAGCCACACAGCTCCAGAATAAACTAGTGTGCACGGCTCAGCCGCGCCCCCTTCTTTCAAAGCAGCCGCAGAAGAAAGCAGTGTTGGGGTGGGGGCAGGCAGAGGCTCAGCTACCTCCGTGGGTTTCCGGACCTTCCTTGGCCTACAAGGGCCTGAAAGTCTGCTTTCAGGTCTCACTTTCCTCAGCCATGTGCTAGCTGTGCGACCTTCGCCGCTCCTCGCCCTTTCTCAGCCTCCATTCTTCATGTATGAACTAGATAGGACGTACAGGTGCATAAGGGCCCCACTAACCTGGCATGGAGCAGGCATTCTAGAAAGGCAGGTGACTTTCATTATGACTGCAAGGGGCACTCACCGACCCATCAACACTCACCCGCAGACAGAGATCTTTGGGACCTGCGGTCTCCTGACCCAGTGGCAAGATGGTGTGTCAGGGAAACAGAATTCAGGGGTGTGTGTTCAGAGATGCCTGGAATCCCTGCTGAGTCTAACTCTCTCTACTTATGTCCACAGGGATACATTTGTTCTGAGCCCAGCTGGGAGCTGTCTTGGTCAATAGCCATAGCTTGCTTGGCAAAATGCCATGATAGTCGTCCTAGAACCGTTGGGGAAAAGGCCACTCGTGGGTGGAGCGGCTGCTCACTGCTCACCCTGGTTTCCAGCTACCACATTTGCTGCTGTGGGTTTTTTGCAGGTGGCCACGAGGCAGAAACCTTACCCTAGGTGCCCTACAGCTGCTCTCTGCAGGCACTGAGGCCACATACCCTGAAAAGTTGGGGAGACGTGGAAAAAATTCAGAGCCAGGTTTTGTTTGTTCGTCTGTCTGTCTTTTTTACCGGAGGCTTTCCTGAAACTCTCACTGGAAGCTTAATGGCAAAGAGAGGGTAATGCCCCTGCTGGCCAACGTGAGTTACTGCAGCCCTCTCAGCCTTTGGGAAGAGACCGCTTCTGACAGACTGGGATCTCTGGCTTGAGGACGCTTCAATGCTCAGAGCCAAGATGAGACTGCATTTGTTGAGCAGTAAATAGGTAGGCAGCTCGGCGCCTGTGGCTCAACGGGCTCAGGCGCCAGCCACATATACCTGAGCTGGCGGGTTCGAATCCAGCCCGGGCCCGCCATACAACAATGACGGCTGCAACCAAAAAATGGCTGGGCGTTGTGGCGGGCGCCTGTAGTCCCAGCTACTTGGAAGGCGGAGGCAGGAGACTCGCTTGAGCCCAGGAATT
>CAUYON010114086.1:0-21571 GCA_963573935.1 Arctocebus calabarensis
GCCTGTAGACCCAGCTACTCGGGAGGCTGAGGCAAGAGAATCGCTTAAGCCCAAGAGCTGGAGGTTGCTGTGAGCAGTGTGACGCCACGGCACTCTACCCAGGGCGATAAAGTGAGACTCTGTCTCTACAAAAAAAAAAAAAAAGCTGTTTCATATTCTGCCTTTAGAAAAATATATGGGACTTTTCTTAGGTGCCAGAAAGACAGCTCAGGTAAGGATGATGCATTGCAGGGTGATAAGGCATAGTGCCCAAAAATTAAACCCAAGGAGGAAAATGCTGTTAGAAGGGCTGAGGTAGAGGCTGGGTGTGGTGGCTCAGGCCTGTAATCCTTGCATTCTGGATGGCAGGTGGATTGCTGAGCTCAGGAGTTCTAGGCCAACCTGAACAAGAGTGAGATTCCATCTCTACTAAAAACAGAAAAAACTAGCTGGGCATTTTGGCAGGCACCTGTAGTCCCAGCTACTGGGGAGGCATGAGGCTGTAGGATCTCTTCAGGCCAAGAGTTTGAGGTTGCTGTGAGCTATTGATGCCACAGCACTTTGCCAAGAGCAACAAAGTGAGACTCTGTCTAAAAAAAGAAAGATTGAGGTAGAATCCTGTGGGATTTCACAGGAAGGAGGGTGGGCATGCACTTGGTGAGAATCTGGAAAGGTTCTGGAAGGGTATAGCATGTGAATGGCCTTGAAAAAGGAAGTAATGTTTAGATGACCGAGATGGCCAAAAAGGTGTTCCCCATGCAGGAAACAGCATGAAGGAGCCCCAGAGGTGGAGGGAATAGAATTACAGAGGAGGGTGGCGCCTGTGGCTCAGTGCATAAGGTGCCGGCCCCAAATACCAAGGGTGGTGGTATTTGGCCCTGGCCAAACTGCAACAAAAAAATAGCTGGGTGTTGTGATGGGTGCCTGTAGTCCCAGCTACTCGGGAGGCTGAGGCAGGAGAATTGCCTGGGTCCAGGAGGTTGGATGTTGTGAGTTGTGTGATGCCATGGTACTCTACTTAGGGTGATAAAGTGAGACTCTTTTTCTACAAAAAAAAAAAATAAAAATAAAAAGAATTACAGAGGAAAAGCCTAAATATACCTAGGAGAAGGCGTGGCTGTGACCTGCACAAATTGGGTCTGTTCTTGAGGGCTGAGGAGGAACTCCAGGAGATCAGGGTCATCAAGGAGCAGGCCAGATACAAGGATCCCGTCAGAGAGAGGCTGAGAGGTGTGGGCTCTGCATTGCAGGCCATGGGGGACTGTGATGTTTTTGTTGGGCCCCATACCCAGCGAGTGACAGACTTGGGTTGTGAGGACAGTGGAATGGTATGTCTGCTAGCATTGGTAACAGCAGAGTGATGGAGAAAGCAGCTGACTCTCTGCTTTCTCCTTGGGCACCTGGATGGATGGTGGTGTTATTCCTCCAGGTAGGAACCACAGGATGAGGAGAAGACAGCTGAGGGCACTGGCTTCTGGGTGAGGCCAGTAGTGGTCCCCAGTGATGTTCTGGTAGTCATGATGTTGGGGACTGTTGGACCTGTGTCTCCCAGGCAGCCTGCTCTTCCCATTTCCCTTCCCTCTAGGCATCTCTATAGCTGCCACCTTGCAGTCCTTATGTCTCTAGGGGCACTGGTTCAGGGCAGCTAGGAAGTGGTGACAGGCTTGGGGGCCAAGGCCTTTGCTGCAGCTCAGTGGTTTCTAATCTGGGGATGAATGGTAAGGATGGAGTAGGGGATGGGGAAGAGGAGAGTTTCTCAGGTGGGGAAGAATTCATCAGGGCCCATTGGCTGAGAATTCCTGTCAAAGTTACCCAGTGTTGTAACTGGGAGTGTGTTATCTCTCTGTCAGGCATGTTGGGGGATTCCTTTTACTATCCACTCCAGAGTGTTCATGTTCAAGACCTCATACCTTTGAGTTCAGTTTCAATAGCTCTCACGGTGTGTCCTGGCTACGCTGGTGAGAGCAACTCTATCTACTCCCACTCCCAGCCTAAGTTGGGGAAAGCCCTTGCCTTTACCAAGGGGTAAGGCATTGAACAGTCTGGGGCCTGTCCTAAGGCCTCTTCCAGGAGAGAGCAACAGGCTTAGCTTAGTAGGCCCAACCCTCCTCACCCTGCCTGGCTATGGTTTCCAGGGATATGTTGAGTGACTCTGGGTTGGCACCTCTGGGTACGCTCATCACCCCCAAGGGTACCTGGCTGAGGCTAGGCTTGGGTAAAGCTGGTGGGAGGAGCTTGGGAGGGGGCATCAGAGTCTGCTGTGATTGGCCTTGACTCTGGCTTGTTTAGTTCTGCCCTCACTTAACCTCCAGGAGCTAGGAAGAAATAGCATGAATGGGATGCTGGGATGCATACATAACTTAACTGGAGCTGGCACAGGGGAGGGCCCTGCTCCCACCTCCCCTTGGCAACTGGTTGGCCAATGACTTGAGTTCAAGTTCTCTCTGATTAGGGATTTGTGACCAAGGCTCTTTGATGGACTAGTTTCCACTAGCGCTGGCATAATTGTCTCATGACTTTGTTTTTATTGGCAGTAGAATTGCCTTCAGGTGGCTCATTTCTCTTCCCCCAATTTGTTCACTCATGTGGCCCAGGAAGTACTTTTGGTGCCCTTTAACCTTGCAGAGTGGCATGGGGCTGGGAGATTGGGAGTAGTGAGTAGTGAGAAGACTTGGCAGGACCCTAGGTCTGGGAGTCTATGGGTGACTTCTGTGACCCTGAGCCCTTGCAGACTCTTCCCTCTAGCTCTGACTTAGAGATTGCTGAAAGGTGGCTTATTGGCTGCAAGTTACGTGCAAGTGCCCTGTGTGGCCTCCAGGGGCACATGCACATGTGTGCCTGATGCACACTGTGGGGTTGGCACGGAGTTGAGTTTCCTGAGGGTATGTTTCTGGGCCTGCCAAAGTGCCAGAGGTGAAACTCGACATTGGTCCTGTAAGATGAGTAGGAGCCAGGTGACTTGGGAGTGGATGAACCCTATATGACAAGGCTGCTTTTAGAATAAAATAGAAGCATAGAGAGTTGACTTCAGGTCACACAGGTGGATAGTATAGGCCAGAAGCTTAAAGCTAGGTATGACTGTCAGGTGTGCATTGTCAATAATTGGCCAGGAAGGCTTTTTAGAAATACAAATTGGTAGGCCACACCCCAGGATTTCCAATCTGCAGATCTGGAGCAGGGTTTAAGGTTTAGCATTTCTAACAGGTTCCAGGTGATGCTGGTATGTCAGCCACTGGAACCACGCTTGGGGAGCTACTGGTATAACCTCTGAGGCAGCATCATCCCTCTCCCTTTATTTTCACAATGGGGAAGGTGCTTCTCCCACCCTGACCAGCTATGCTCAGCTCCAGCCAGTGAAGGGTGTTGGGAAGCCAACCCTTTATATGTGGCAATGATGTGGCAAGAACCATACCAGGCCTTTTTTTTTTTTTTTTTTTTTTTTTTGAGACACAGTCTCACTTTGTTGCCCTCGATAGAGTGCAATGGCATCATAGCTCACAGCAACCTCACAGCAAACTCTTGGTCTTAATTGATTCTCTTGCTTCAGCCTCCTGAGTAGCTGGTACTACAGGCGCCTATCACAATGCCCAGCTATTTTTAGAGATGAGGTCTCTGTCTGGCCCAGACTGGTCTCGAACCTGTGAGCTCAGGCAGTCCACCTGCCTTGGCCTCCCAGAGTGCTAGGATTACAGGCATGAGCCACTTTGCTCGGCCCTAATACCAGGCTCTTGATGGGTGCTGCCATATTCAATTCTCACGACAGATAAGAAAACTGAGGCTTAGAAAAAGTCAGAGTTGTTCACTTGTCTAAGTGCATAGAGCCAAATAGTGCAGAGGATAGTAGTATTGGGATAGCCCTTGGGTGGCAGGGAGGCCAACTAGTGGGTCATAGGATGGAAATATCCTGAGAAGGTGTGGTGGGAGAGAAAAGATTTGAAATTGACAGCTTACTGGCTGGAGAGAGAGATCAGCCTCTTCCCTCAAGAAAGCTGTCTTGCTTCCTGCCAGCGCCTCCTTTCTGGGTGTGGTGTTGAGTGCCCTGCTGGGCCTATGGTCCTGGAGACAGGATGTAGTTGGTAAGAGCGATTAGTCAGAGGAGCAGGTCGTTATGGGCCTGAGAACCCAGGAAGGGCGTCTGAGAGGACCTGAGACTCCAGTTCTGCTTATAATAGTTTTACTTTTTATTTATTTATTTATTTTGAGACAGTCTCACTATGTCGTCCTGGGTAGAGTTCGATGGCATCATAGCTCACAGCAACCGCAAAAATCTTGGGCTTAAGCGATTCTCTTGCCTCAGCCTTCCAAGTAGCTGGGACTACAGGTGCCTGCTACACAACGCCCAACTATTTTTTGGTTGTAGTTGTTGTTGTTTGGCAGGCCTGGGCTGGGCTGGGTTCAAACCTGCCAGCCCTGGTGTAGGTGGCTGGTGCCCAAGCCGCTGAGCTATAGGCGCTGAGCCAGCTTTGCTTTTTAAAATAGTCAGTTTATTGGCTGGGTATGGTGGCTCACACCTGTAATCCTCACACATGGGGAGGCTTAGGTGGGAGGATTGCTTGAGGCCAGGAGTTGGAGTCCTACCTGCCCACCTGAGCAGGTTAATGAGATCCCATCTGTAAAATAGCCAGTTTATTGAGCCAGGTACTTTGCAGGTATTCTTACTCCAACTTTGTGAGACAGGTGTGTTATCCCCATTTTGCAGATGAGCAGACTGAGGTTTTTAGTGCAATACTTTGCCCAGGCACCCAGCAGGTAGAGGTGAGGCTGGACTCCAGGTCTGAAACACTGTCCCCTGCTCTGATGCCTCATTCCCTTCTTTTCCTAATCTAGCTTATCACACAGACCTTCAGCCACCATAATCAGCTCGCACAGAAGGCTCGGCGGGAGAAGAGAGCTCAGCAGGAGGCTGAGCGGCGGGAGAAGGCAGAGCGGGCGGCCAGACTAGCCAAGGAAGCCAAGTCAGAGCCACCTGGGCCCCAGATCAAGGAGCTGACTGATGAGGAGGCAGAGAGGCTGCAGCTGGAGATTGACAAGGTGAGGGTGGGCTTCTCTCCTACAACCATAAGGTCCTCATTGGCACTTGGCAGTGGAGGGCCTATTGCCAACTGCTGTGCTTGTGCCCTTTGCTATAGAAAAAGGATGCAGAGGCCCATGAAGCCCAGCTGAAGAATGGCAGCCTAAGCTCACCAGGGAAGCAGGTAAGATGGACTGGGGACATGCAGGACTAGCCAGGGGCTTGGGAATTTTCAGAGACTCCAGGCTTCCCCTTTCTTTGGGATACCCTCCCCTCACCTTTTTTCACACACACACCCCCAATCCAGCTTAGGGGATCTTCCCTGTACTTCAAGGTCGTACTCAAAAGACATTGGACCAAAGAATCCAGGCTAAAAATACAAAAACCCTCTGGCCTTAAGCCTTGGGTAGAAAAGCCTAAGAGCCAGAGGGACAGTACCTGTTATAGGTCCCATTTAAAGTTGGCTGGGGTCTGTAGGCCCCACCCCGTCCTTTGTCACATGGTGTCATAGTCTGAGTTCCTCTCAGGCAGAGATCAGAACCAGGTTTACCTCTGATACCCAGGGGTTTACCGCTTGGGAGGTATGCATGATGGAGTGGGCAGGGACCAGGTCTATTTTGTTTGTGCTTATCTCCTGGGCCTGTCCCCATGAGGATTCAGTGTGTGTCTGTCACTTAAGTAGCTGAACACCCCTAACCTTGAACAGGAGGCTGAGGAGGATGAGGAGGAAGAAGATGAGAAGGACAAAGGAAAACTGAAGCCCAATCTAGGCAACGGGGCAGACCTGCCCAATTATCGCTGGACCCAGACCCTGTCGGAGCTGGATGTGAGTGACAGGGGCCAGGGGTGAAGGTTAGGGAACCATCCCAGGGTCCTGGCAGCCCCACAGCTCCCCCTGACTGCCTTTGCCTCATGTAGCTGGCAGTGTCCTTTCGGGTGAACTTCCGGCTGAAGGGGAAGGATGTGGTGGTGGATATCCAGCGGCGGCACCTCCGTTTGGGGCTCAAGGGACAGCCAGCAATCATTGACGGGGAGCTCTACAATGAAGTGAAGGTAGAAGAGAGCTCGTGGCTCATTGAGGACGGCAAGGTGGTGACTGTGCATCTGGAGAAGGTGTGTCAGGCCCGGCCAAGTAGCCTGGGTATTGAAGGAGGAAGAGGAGAGGGTGTGTGCTTATTTGCTTAGGGGCCATTCGGGGCACCTTGTGGAATTGTCTTCAGGGTATGTCTGTTCCCATTTTAGAGTCAGGAAAAGAGCTCAGTGATTGCCCAAGCTTCTACCTCTAGGACAGGGTGGAGTCAGGATTGAGACACAGTGTTTGGTATCAAAGCCTTTTCCTTTGCATTAGTTTTATACATGAATTCAGTTCATCAAATATTTCAACACCTCTGAGCCGGGTACTTACTGTTCCAAGTGCTGGTGAGAGAACAGTGAACAAAATGTAGAAAAATATGTACCCTCAGGAAGCATATGTTCTCTACCTCACTGCTTTCACAGAGCTGTAGGACACAGACAGCCGTAAATAAAAAGTGGTCTCCATAAAGGACCAAGGACCCAAGGAGAACTTCACTTGGTCCTGGCACTGGCTGCCTCTCTCTCACCCCTCCATGTCTTTGTCTTGCTTTTCCTCTTGACTGAAGCATGAAATGTCCTTCCCTGCTTTTTTTTTTTTTCTTTTTTTTTCCTTCCCAATTTTATTTTATTTTTTTGTTTTTTTGAGGCAGAGCCTCAAGCTGTCACCCTGGATAGAGTGCTGTGACATCACAGCTCACAGCAACCTCCAACTCCTGGGCTCAAGCGAGTCTCCTGCCTCTGCTTCCCAAGTAGCTGGGACTACAGGCGCCCGCCACAATGCCCGGCCATTTTTTGGTTGCGGCTGTCATTGTTGTTTGGCAGGCCCAGGCTGGATTCGAACCTGCCAGCTCCAGTGTATGTGGCTGGCGCCTTAGCCTGTTGAGCCACAGGTGCTGAGCCTTCCTTCCCAATTTTAATCTGATATACTACTTACGTCTTAAGCCTCCACCCATGTGTCACTTTTTATTTGGGGAGGTCACAGTATCTCACTGTGTCATCATGGGTAGAGTGCTGTGGTGTCAGAGCTCATAGCATCCTCATATCTTGGGCTTGCCTTAGCTTCCTGAATCGCTGGGACTATAGGCATGCAGCACAGTGCACAGCTTGTTTTCTTCCTTTTTTATTTATTTATTTTTTTATTGTTGGGGATTCATTGAGGGTAACCTTTTTTATTTTTTTAGAGACAGAGTCTCACTTTGTCACTTTGGGTAGAGAGCCATGGCGTCACAGCTCACAGCAACCTCCAACTCTTGGGCTTAGGTGATTTTCTTGCTTCAGCCTCCCAAGTAGCTGGGACTACAGGTGCCACCATAACGCCTGACTGTTTTGTTGCAGTTTGGCTGGGGCTGGGTTTGAACCCATCACCCTTGGTCCAGTGCCCTACTCACTGAGCCACAGGCACCACGCTCCAGCTAGTTTTCTATTTTTGGTTTTTTAGGTTTTTGGTTTTTTTTTTTTGCAGTTTTTGGCCGGGGCTGGGTTTGAACCCGCCACCTCTGCCATATGGGGCCAGCGACCTACTCCTTTGAGCCATAGGTGCCACCCTAGTTTTCTATTTTTAGTAGAGACATGGGTTTTGCTGTTGCTCATGCTGTTCTCGGACTCTTGAGCTCCTGAACTCAAGCAATCTAGATTACAGGGGTGAGCCACTGCACCCAACCCAAGTGTCACTTTCTGACTTCTCTCCCTCCCTTCTGAATATCTCTCATTATGCTTTTTTTTTTTCCCTTATCACACTTATTTACAAACTGCATCTGCATCTGTCTCCCCCAACTTCTGGGAGGGCAGAGTCTAACACAGGCCTGTGTGGGTCTCAGGTGCACGATGTTGATGGATGGGAGAGAGTTTAGTTGTGAAAAGTTTGAGGAGTGATTTCCTGGGGCACAGAGGGCACCACCTCCCATCCCCTGGTTGTCCTTCTCTTTTCAGATCAATAAGATGGAGTGGTGGAGCCGCTTGGTGGCCAGTGACCCTGAGATCAATACCAAGAAGATTAACCCTGAAAACTCCAAAGTGAGCCGTGGCTAGTTGCGAGAGCTTTTTTGGGAAGGTGAGGGGACCAGCTGGTCCAGAGCTTCATCTATGCTTGTTACTTCCTCCCCCCAGCTGTCAGATCTGGATGGTGAGACCCGCAGCATGGTGGAGAAGATGATGTATGATCAGAGACAGAAGTCCATGGGGCTGCCTACCTCGGATGAACAGAAGAAACAGGAAATTTTGAAAAAGTGAGCAATGCAGACTGTGGGCCAGGGGGCCTAGGTGACAGCAGCAAGTGAATCACTGAGCAGGATTCAGATTCTGCCCTGCCCCCTTCCAAGATGAGCCAGCAGAGTTTATGGCTCTATGCCTTTGGCCTATCCTTATCACTAGCACAGGTCTTTTTAAGGGCAAGGCCAGCAAGGTAGGCAGGAAAGGGTAACAGGTGGTCATTGCTGCCTATAGGAAAACAGTGCCAGTGTTGGCACCCCAGCTTCCAGTTGCAGGACTTGAACGAGACTCAGATACCCTGGGCCTGGCTTCAGGCTGTATAAAGTCAGACTTGACACGGGGGGCTAAACAGACCAGCTTTGGGGGAAAGGAACAACCTTGTTTCACCTTTTCTCTTCCCCTTCCCCAGGTTCATGGATCAGCATCCGGAGATGGATTTTTCCAAGGCCAAATTCAACTAGCCTATGTTCACCTCTCTGAACTATTGGGGCTGAGCTCCCAGACATCTTTCTTTCCCACCCTTCCCTGGGACTTGAGAGCCTCAGGGCTGGGGCAGACATGGGACTGGCTCAGACACACAGATGCCAGGGCATCAGGAGAAGGGCTGAGGCCTTGGGGTTCTTAGCCTTCCTAGTGGGCCTACTGTTACACATTAAAGCTCTTTATTCAACTCCAATGAGTCGTCTTCTCCCTCTGGCCTCAGGGAATGGCCCCTTGTGGCTGCTGTGGATCTGGGGATTTGGTTTGTAGCCCAAATAATGCCATGTGACTGAGGGCAAATTTTTGCCCCTCTGTGGGCTCCAGTTTCTCTTCACTACTTAAAGATTTGAAACAAAGCTTTTAGTCTGTGTATGATTCTGAGTAAAGGTGAGTTTTTCTGCTGTAGAAATCAACATATGTCAGAGTCTCAAAAGAGGTCATGACCCAGCAAAATTTAAGACCAGCTGGACTTGATTTAATTTCTAAGACAACTTCTCATTGCAGTGGTCTGCCCTCCAACCCTGAATCAAGTGTGATTTTTTTATTTTTTGGTAAGAGTCTCACTTTATCACCCTCAGTAGAGTACTGTGGTGTTACAGCTTACAGTAACCTCAAACTCTTGGGTTCAAGTTAACTCTCTTGCCTCAGCCTCCCAAGTACCTGGGACTTTAGGCCCCCGCCACACCTGGCTATTTTTAGAGACAAGGTCTCACTCTGGCTCAGACTGGTCTCAAACCCATGAGCTTAGGCAATCCAGCTGCTTTGGCCTCCCAGAGTGCTAGGATTATAGGCCTGAGCCACTATGTCCTGCTCAGATGTTTTTTAAACTGAACCATTTTGTTCCCGGAGCAGAAGAGCAGCAGCAGCAGCAGCAGAGGCTGGAGTGACAGCCTTTGGTCGGGGAGGTTGGGGGACCAGCCCAGGTCTCAGGTCTACTTTCAATGGTCCAGAGACCTGGCCAGGAGGGCCAGGTACAGGCAAATGGGTCCCCATGGTTTATGTGTCTAAGTCAGCCCCTAGGGTAGTACAAAGGATGAACATTTAGTGCAGAGGTTGCAGAAAGACTATCTAGGTTGACTTGCCCTGAGTGCTTCATTCTGTGGCTCATGGGACCCCTGAATTTCCTGAACAGTGTGTCCTTTTTTTGAATTTAAGAATAGCTTAAGGATTTCAGAGTCTGTGCAGTACCTAGCTTTGTCTGTTTCCCAGACTTGATAAAGAAAAACCCTTTTTGCTGGAAATTCAAGTAGTGGTTTGAAAGGGTGAGTTTAGAAAAGGATTTAGGCCAAGGCCAGAGCCCAAGGACTATGACTGTCCTACTCTGTCCTGTGGGTCTTTTCATTTTTTTTTTTTTTGTAGAGACAGAGTCTCACTTCATCGCTCTCAGTAGAGTTCTTGGTGTCACAGCTCACAGCAACCTCTAACTCTTGGGCTTATGCGATTCTCTTGCCTCAGCCTCCCGAGTAGCTGGGGGTCTTTTCATTCTTGTAGAGGCCTTGACCTGGATGAGACAGCAGAGCCTAAGGAAAGGGGCCAGTTTTATTGCTAAAAGTTATAACTAGGCCTGTGGTCATATCCCTAAGGGACTATCTTGTGCATCTGATAAAAAACTGGTAAATCAAGTTGTCACTTACCAATGGGTGCCTGTGGGAACAAGAAAATTGGCTGTGGAGGCAGTGGGGGGATCATTAATATGTTTCAGATTGTTCATCAGTCAGGAATGGACTGGTAGGCCTGCCTTGGCAAAGCCTTTTTGCCCAAAGGATCCCTCTCAACGTGGCTGGGCTCTGGTGTTCAAACAAGGAGATCCCAAGCTGCTTGTCTCGCTAAGCTCCCTGACCTCTAAGCTCCAAGTTCTCTTTCTGAAAAAATGACCCCACTCCAAGGTTGTTGTAAGGGCCAAGAATATAGCAATGGAAACTACAGTGCTCTGTTAGCACCATGGAGAGGAAGAGAGGAGCAGTAGGCCAGAGGTTAGGTATAGGCTGAAAAATGATCAGAGATCTGAGGAGACAGGTGGACAGAACCACTGATCAAACCTTTCTCAGGTATAGACACCATTTGGCTCTTCCATCTTCTGGAACTCAGTGAACCCGAGACAATAGGCACCATTGCTTCCATTTTAATCTGACTTCAACCCCTACAGCACTAAGCTAGGCTGGATGCCAGATCCTGTCTCCTGTGAGCAGAAGTTATAAGAAACAAATGAGAAAGAACAGTATCACAGCTAAGATGACCAGGCGGATGTCTATTTTGTGCTTACAAACTATGGTCATGTTAACATATGGAACATCAGCGAAGAATAAGAACAAACTGCTTAACAGAACAGAGTGGGCACTGTTCACTCCCCAATGTAATCATTTAAGACAAGTTTCTTTTAACTGTTGGGTAACCTAAGGAGGTTGGAGTCTGCATGATTGGTGGGTGTCGTGGGGATGGAGTCAGGATTCAGTCCCAAGAGGTAATTCCATGTGCTTTCCATGATCAGACCACCTGAAGACCATGGGCAGGAAGGAACAGCCCCAGGCAGGGGTCAGGCCAGCCGGGGATGTAGGCATTAAGGCTAGTGAAATGCACGTGGTCCAGGAGCCAGGCAGCCAAAGCAGGAGGATGCAGAGTGGGCAGTGCTTCTGGACTCAGGGCTCAGCCTCCCCCAAAAGGAGCTCCTGGTCCCCTTCTTCATTCTGCAGGCTGTGCTTCTCCTAGAAGGGATTGTGGCTTCTGGGCCCAGTGGGGGTTAGCAGTACACCTGGAGCAGGGGTGCCCCCGATGAGTCTGTGTCGGTGCCCTGGAAGGATGACTCGTGGCTGGCTGGGTACCCTGAGGGGGAAGGGAGAGGAGGAAACAGGCTCAGGAAATAGAGCTCATCCAGATTCCACAGCCAAGGAGAAGCCTGCTAAGGAGTAGAGTGGGACTTGAGCCTGGGTCATTCTGATCCTGGCTAGGTGACTCAAGTTGATGGACCTCTCTGAGCCCCAGCCTCCCTTTTTGTAAAAGGATAATGACCTTGCTCTCAGTGGGTTGTTCTGAAGGGCAAGAAAACAGCAGCAGAAACCACACAGGGTGCCTTTCCAACACCAGGCTAGATGGCCTCCTGCCTGCTACTTTTCTCTCTGGGCTTAAAAGTTGGGATCTGATTGCTTCCAGCTTGCCTGTTCTAGGCACCTGTCCTCCACTTTAGGCCAGTTTGCAGGATTGGGATGGGTCTGTGGCTGCTCAGGTACCTTGTCCCTTTTTGATGCCACCTCATGAAGAAGCTGGGAGAGGCATGTGGCATGTGAGGGTCCCCCGGGGTCGTCCCCCCCCTCTGTATTCCTCATCAGGTCAGGACCACACCTGGGGCTCCATAAGGCCTCAGCTTCCGGGCGATGGCATCTGCTGTCGTCTCCTGGGAGATCTGCACTGTCAGTTCTAGGGAAGGAACATAGTGGCAGTGGTCATTGTCCCATCCTTTCAAGCCCATTTCCCATTTCTGCTCCCAGCCCAATGAAGGAGGGGGTCACTGGACAGGGCTAGAAAAATGCTTAAGACAAAGACAGAATACAGGTGTAGCGGCTCATACCTGAGGAGGCTGAGGCTGGTGGATTGCTTGAACTCAAGAGTTTGAGACTAGCCTGAGCAAAAGTAAGATCCCCTCTGTACTAAAATATAGAAAAAAATTAGCCGGCTCGGCGCCTGTGGCTCAATGGGCTAAGGTGCCAGCCACATACACCTGAGCTGGCGGGTTCGAATCCAGCCTGGGCCCGCCAAACAACAATGACGGCTGCAACCAGAGAATGGCCGGGCGCTGTGGCAGGCGTCTGTAGTCCCAGCTATTTGGGAGGCGGAGGCAAGAGACTCGCTTGAGCCCAGGAATTGGCGGTTGCTGTGAGCTGTGATGCCACAGTACTCTACCCAGGGTGACAGCTTGAAGCTCTGACACAAAAAAAAAAAAAAAAAAAAAAAAGAAAAAAGAAAAAAATTAGCCAAGCTTTGTGGGTGCCTGTAGTCCTGGGTATTTGAGAGGCTGAGGCAAGAGAATCACTTAAGCCAAGAGTTTGAGGTTGCTGTGAGCTATGATGCCACAGCACTCTACCCAGGGTGACTGAGATTCTATCTCAAGAAAACAAAACAAAGACACAATATGCGTGTGCACATGCTGTGATAGATAGGTGTTTTGGTTAGGCCAGATCTTGTCAAGTGGTCCAAATGTATATGGGTCTCCCGTTCCTGTTAACTGGGCCAGGCCTAGAAACTAGCTTTTCTAAAAGCTGAGCTTTTTTGAGTAGAGAGAGAACCTTGCCTTTTCTGGGAACAGTAGCAATGGCCAGAGCTCCTAGGGTCTGCATGCCTCTCAGACTTGCTTAGACCTCACTGGGAAGGGATAGAGAGGGGGCTGGAGAGGATGATTTAAAAGAATTATGGGAAAGAAGGAAGAGTAAGCACCAGCTTTGGGGTGGCCCACGTGGCCAGAGACCCCAGTCTAACCCTCCCTTGGCTAGAACCTCTCCTACTCTGCCCATCTGCCCTATACGGCGCCACCTACCATCTTGGCTGAGACCTGAGCCCACCATGGTCTCATGGCCACTGTCAGGGGCAGCAGCAGCCCTAGTCGAACGTCCCTCTGAGGTCTGTGGGCGGGCACGGCTCTTTCGAGTACTGATGCGAATGATGCCACGTACCAGGCGGCCCTCAGCATCCTGCTCATCCAGGTGGTAGTCCTGTGTGATACTGCTGATAAGGTCTGAGATCTTACTGGTCTTCTCCAGGAACACAGTGTCTGATGTGCACTTGGCCAGCTCATCAATCTGGTGTACGCTGAACAGCTCTGTCAGCTTCTTAAAGATGAGCACATCGATCTCTCTGCTTGACATGGAGCCACTGCCCATCTCAGGCAGGTCTAAGTCTGACTCATGGAAGGAGTAGTACTCCTCAGAGCCACGGGGGCTGCTGGCAAGGGTGCTCGGCAGGCTGTGCTGTATGGGTGGGGGCTCGGCCAGTGGCTCCTTGCAGCAGGAGTCTGTGTCCGGGACTGGGGAGGTGGCAGGGCGATAGGGATATACGGGGATGCCTTTGAGCTTGACATCAGGGTAGCTAAAGCTGCTGCCCATGGTTGACTTGAACCTCTGGCCATCCCGCCGGCTGGGGGGTGCACGGTCAGGACTTGGGGGAACTCCATTGTGTTCCTTGGCCCAGTTGGCTTCAGCAGCCCCTTCAGTGGAGTCCCCAGCAGACAAGCAGGGGCTGCAGCCCCGCACACAGACTCCACAGCGCTGGAGACAATCCCAGCAGCGGCGGAAGCAGAAGGCAGCTCGGCACCAGTCCCACACCCAGGGTCGCCAGAGCAGGCAGCAGGTAGGGGGCTCAGCTGCTGGCTCAGCAGAGCCAGAGATGAAGGTAATGCTTTCTGGCCCATGGTGACCAGGGTCCTTAGGGTCTGGCCTACGAGTGCGACGGCTTGGTGGCGGTTGGGGTGGCTCTTCATGTGTTTCCAGACATAGCTCTGTTGGCCGCTCCCAGGGTCCCAAGCGTGGAGGCCCAGATGATGGGCGGGGCTGTCCAGGGCGGGGCATGGTTCACTGCATGGTCTGCTGCAGCCACGCACCTGCAGGAAGGCAAGGAAGGAGTCAGGATCAGAGGTCAGGGACAAGTTCCTGGGCTGACTTGAGGAGCTTTGCTATTTTGGTTTCTGAGAGGCTAGTGATGTGGACAGGCCCAAATATGCCCATAATACCACATCAATTGTGTCCCTCCCTCCCCAAAGAGGAAGTTCTGTCTGTGGTCTAATCCAGATTTCAAAATCTCCTGGGACTTCACACCCATTGGGAATGTAACAGTTACCCTGTTAATATTTCATCTGACTCAGATTTTCCCTTACGAGCAATATTTAACACCAGGTATAACAGACCAAACATCCCTTAACTGCAAGGTTTGGGTCCAGAAATGATTTGGGTTTGGAATTTTTTTGGATTCTGGATTCTGCACAATGTACTTACCAGTTGGACATTCTTTTTTTTTTTTTTGAGACAGAGCCTCAAGCTGTCACCCTGGAATAGAGTGCTGTAGCATCACAGCTCACAGCAACCGCCAATTCCTGGGCTCAAGTGAGTCTCTTGCCTCTGCCTCCCAAGTAGCTGGGACTACAAGCACCCGCCACAACGCCTGGCCATTTTTTGGTTGCAGCCATCATTGTTGTTTGGTGGGCCTGGGCTGGATTCGAACCCGCCAGCTCAAATGTACGTGGCTGGCGCCTTAGCCCACTGAGCCACAGGCGCCGAGCCGGCCAGTTGAACATTCTAATCTAATAATCTGAAATCTGAAATGCTCCAATGAACATTTTATTTGTAAAGTTTCAAATTTTGGGCACCAGCCCCATATACCGAAGGTGGCAGGTTCAAACCCGGCCTCTGAACTGTAAAACAGAACTGAACTGCAACAGAACTGAACGGCTGAACTGCAAAACAGAAATATAGTCGGGCGTTGTGGTGAGCGCCTGTAGTCCCCGCTACTCGGGAGGCTGAGACAAGAGAATCACCTAAGCCCAGGAGTTAGAGGTTTCTGTGAGTTATGTGATGCCACAGCACTCCACCGAGGGCGATTAAATAGAAACTCTGTCTCTACCAAAAAAAAAAAAAAGTTTCAAATTTTGGCTGGGCACAGTGGCACATGACTGTAATCCCAGCACTTGTGGGAGGCTGAGGTGGGTAGATTGCCTGAGCTCAGGAGTTCAAAACCACCCTAGCAAGAGTGAGACCCAGTCTCTAAAACAAAACAAAACAAAAACCAGCGGAGTGTTGTGGCAGGTGCCTGTAGTCCCAGCTACACGAGAGGCTTAGGCAAGAGAATCACTTGAGCCCAAGAGTTTGAGGTTGCTGTGAGCTGTGATGCCAGGGCACTCTACCAAGGACAACAAAGTAACATTCTTTGTCAAAAATAAAAAAAAAAAGTTTCGAATTTTGAAGCATTTTGGATTTGAGATTTTCAAATTAGAGATACTCAATCTGTACTAAAAAAAACAAACAGAAAATAGTAAGTGTTGTCAAGAATATGGAGAAATTGGAACACTTGCACTGCTGGCAGGAATGTAAAATGGTTAGTTACTGTGGAAAACAGTATGGCAATTCCTCAAAGCATTAAATATAAAATTACCACTGGAATTGCTGGGTCATGTGGTAATTCTATGTTTGGGTATATCCCCAAGAGAAATGAAAGCAGGGATTCAAACCAATGTTTTTACACCAATGTTCACGGTAGCATTATTCATAAAAGGTGGAGACAACCCAAATGTCCATCAATGGATGAATGACTATACAAAGTGTGGTATATACATACAATAAAATATTATTCAGCCTTGAAAAGGAATGAAATTCTGATATATGGCATAACATGAATGAACCATGAAGAACTTATGCTAAGTTAAATAAACCAGACACAAAAGAACAAATATTGTGTGGTCCCTCGTTTTCTTTTTTTTCTGAGACAGAGCCTCAAGTTGTCTCCCTGGATAGAGTGCTGTGGCATCACAGCTCACAGCAACCTCCAATTCCTGGGCTCAAGCGAGTCTCTTGCCTCTGCCTCCCAAGTATCTGGGACCACAGGCACCCGCCACAACACCTGGCCATTTTTTGGTTGCAGCCGTCATTGTTGTTTGGCGGGCCCAGGCTGGATTCAAACCCGCCAGCTCAGGTGTATGTGGCTGGCGCCTTAGCCCGCTGAGCCACAGGCGCCGAGCCATGTGGTCCCTCTTACATGCAATTTCTAGCGCAAATTCATAGAGACAAAGTAGAATGGTGGTTGCCAGTAGCTGGGGGCAAGTAGGGAATGGGAGTGAGTGTTGAATGAGTTGAGAGTTTCAGCTGGGGAAGATGAAAAAGTTCTGCAAATCAATGATGGTTATAGTTGTACCACAATGTGAATGTATTTAATGCCACAGAAATGTTTGCTTAAATATGGTTTTAAAAGGTTAAAATATACATTTTATGTATATTTATACATGTTTATGTATATTTTACCACAAAACCCCATCCCCCAGTTTCTTCCTGCTGTTGGTAAGCTCTCGTGAAGCTGATCATTATCATTTCCTTTTCCTTCTCCTTGTCCTTCAAATCAGACGGGAGAATGTAACAAGTGCCTGTAAGTATTTCAGTCTAACTCAGATTTTTCCTACGAGCAATATTTAAAACCAAGCATTAATCTGAGCCACAAAACAAAACACATCTTCTTTCCCCTTCTGACTTTGTTGGTAGGAAACTCACAGCTAAGACTTCATTCACTACATAAACACTGAGCCTGGACCTGTGTTGGGTCTGTGGAATCAAAGATGAATGAAATACAGACCCTGTTCTTGATGATTCACACATAGTTTAATAGGGAAAACAGGTGCATTGTGGGAGTAAATAACCCTACCTGCAGGAGTCAAGATTATGCAGGATATATTTGGAAGAGTCTTTGATTACATGTAGGGGTTTGCTGGGCAGTAACTTAGCCTGGATTTCCTTTTTTTTTTTTTGCAGTTTTTGGCCTGGGCTGGGTTTGAACCCACCACCTCTGGCATATGGGGCCAGCGCCATACTCCTTTGAGCCACAGGTGCCGCCCCCCCCCATTTTTTTGAGACAGAGTCTCACTTAGTCACCTCGGGGTTGAGTGCTATGTCATCATAGCTCACAGCAACCTCAAACTCTTGGGCTCAAGTGATTCTCTTGCCTCAGCCTCCCAAGTAGCTGGGACTACAGGCGCCCACCACAACGCATGTCTATTTTTAGAGACAGGGTCTTGCTCTTGCTCAGGCTGGTCTCAAACCTGTGAGTTCAGGGCAATCCACCCACGCTGGCCTCCCAGAGTGCTAGGATTACAGATGTGAGCCACCACATCCAGCCCTAAGTCTGGATTTCCTAGGACACTGGTCCTTTATCTTTTTATCCCTGATTTAGGCACTGGAGTCTTAAATTGGAGATATGTGAAGAACATGGAACAAGGCATCAGGATATCTAGGTTCTAGTAACAATTCTGGTCCTAAAAGGTGATGTGCCTTGGGCAAATCAATGCCACCTCCCTAAACAGGGCCATCATCATCTAAATCCTGTCAAGGCCTCCATTCTGGCCACCTCCCTTCCTCCCTACTTGCTGCAGCCACTGAATACTTACAGATATCACTCTAATCAAATGATCAAAGCTAATATCACCAATAATGGGGTAAAATGATAATCATGTTACTCGTGATACTATGCGCTAAGAAGGATACATCATCACTTATGCCTGCCAAAAATGCATAACCTGAAAATAATCATTAGGAAATAAGTATCAGACAAGCCCAAACTGAGGAAAATAACAACTAAATGCAACGTGATCCTAGAATGCTTCCTGGACTAGGAGGAAAAGTTAGAAATTGGATAATGTGGACAATTTGTAAAATTTGAAAACAGATTATATATATTATTTAATATTATGATAAATGTTAAATTTTTAAAATGTGATTACTAAGTTTGTTTTTTTTTTAATAGAGACAGAGTCTCATTTTATTGCCCTCAGTAGAGTATTCTTTTTTTTTTTTTTGTAGAGA
The DNA here is from genome assembly GCA_963573935.1 of Arctocebus calabarensis. Lineage (NCBI taxonomy): Eukaryota > Metazoa > Chordata > Mammalia > Primates > Lorisidae > Arctocebus > Arctocebus calabarensis. Next base: position 18,292 of record CAUYON010114086.1, read on the forward strand.
CAGAGTCTCACTTTATCGCCCGGGGTAGAGCGCCATGGCGTCACACTGCTCACAGCAACCTCCAGCTCTTGGGCTTAAGCGATACTCTTGCCTCAGCCTCCCTAGTAGCTGGGACTACAGGCGCCCGCCACAGTGCCCGGCTATTTTTTTTTTTTTGCAGTTCGGCCAAGGCCGGGCTTGAACCCGCCACCTTCAGTATATGGGGCCGGCGCTCTGCTCGCTGAGCCACAGGAGCCGCCCTCAGTAGAGTATTCTTGTGTCACAGCTCACAGCAACCTCAGACTCCTGGGCTTGATGTCTGCAACCCAATATCAAATGGTTCAAACCCACAAAAATCAGAATGAAGGTGTGTGTAGAGAAAGGGAGGGCCACTGATGAATAGGGATACGAATTTCTACAATTCTTCAACCCTACTCAGAACTCCTTCTCCAGGGACCTTCTGGAACTCCTAATCAGATGGGAGACTCTCTCCCCGAGACCTTCTGCTGGGGTCTCTGTCAGCTGAGTTGGCTTTGCACTCATTGTAGGTAAGCCTGTGTCCCCAAGGACCATAGCACCAAGGGACTATGTCTGATTCCTTTCTGCCTCAGTGTCTGGAACAGGCTTGGTACACTAGGTGCTTCAGGGGACTGACACATTTTATATGACCTCAGGGTAGAACCAGGACCACTGGGTGGAAAGAAAAAGGACTTAGGTTCCAGGTTGACCACAGTGGGGACCAGTGGTCTTATAAGGGGTATCTGCAGAGGTATGCAAACTGAAATTGTATTACGTGACTTTAAGTTCCCTTCCAACTCAGAGGCAAGCGATTAAAAATCTGCCTAGGTTTGAGAAATGTGGGATTGGGTATGCATTTATTCATTCACTCAATTAATAAATATTTACTGTGTCAGACATTGTCCTAAATTTTGTGGATACAGTGGTAAAACACAAAATTTTATTTACGGCTTATATTGTTCTAAGTGCTTTAGATATAAAAAACTGACGGCTTCTCACAACCTTTTTTCTAGTATTATTGCCTGTATTACTATACGGAAGCACAGACGGGTTAAATAGTTTACGTGAAATATTGCATGCAGAAGCCTTAGCATTATGCCTGGCACCAGGAAGGGCCTTGGTCACTAGGAGCTCTAAGGTACTGCCGCGATCTTCCCCGTCCTGGCCATCCTCCCCGGACTTCTCATGGATGCTCCCTTCTTCCCCCTTAGTTCTCCAGAACACACAAACACACGGGGGTCTGTATCTGTACGGTTCCCTTCTTCCAGAGTCCCCAGGATGGATCGGCCCCACCAAACTCTGCTCAAGGCCAGTGCCAAGTTTTGCACACCCGGCCGGGAGAAGCACTCCAGCCCTGCTCACGAAAGAGCCGTCGGTTCGGGCGCAAGGCAGCGGTCACCTGCCCCAGACGCGCAACCCGAGACGCCCCTATCAGCAGGCACCTAGTCCCGGAGGCGAAGGAGAACCAGACTCCGGGACTGCCCCCCTGGGCTAACATAGCCCTTACACCGGTGCCACCGTCGGGGCGAGCACCACCCTCTCCAGCTGCAAGGGCCCTCCGCCCGCGGACGGACGCAGCCGGTCTCCCGCCCTGACACTGTTCCTCGGAGCTCGGCCCCTCTCCTAGGCCGACACTGTCCGCCGAGTGAGGCTCCCGCCTCAGCCAGTGCAACCCTAAGGGCGAACGCGGCCCCCCTCACCCCACTGTGCCCGCCCAGACCCAGAGCCCGCTCCGGCCGTTCCCCAGCCCGGCCCGCGTACCCCGGAAGTGGCAGGGTGGTCCCCGAGGAACCGGGCCGCAGACCCTCCCCCGTCCGGGTGCAGCCTCGGGGTACTCCCCACACTGGTGCTACCCAGATTCGCGCCCCCTCGGGCCCGCGCGGGCCTTACCTGTCCCGCCAGGTGAGCCGCCTCCGGCTCAGCCCCTCCCCCGCCCCCCTCGCCACTCACCTGGGGCGCAGGTAAGCGTCTCGCGGGAGCGCTGCACGGGCCGCCGCTGGGGACACACTTCCTGCCTCCGCGAAGCGCCGCCGCGGTGCACCTGGACTCAGGCCCCGCCCCTGAACTCCGGCTTGTCTGGGCCTAGTTCGGGTCCATGAGGCCTGGCGGGAGCCGTAGCGAGGCCCTGACGCCGGCTCCTCTTTTAAACGGGCTGGGGTCCCAGTAGCCTCGAGGCGTCTAGGGAGCGCCTGCCAGACCTTAAAACGCTAGTTCAAAGGGAAGCTCTCCCTGCCCCCTGACTGCTTTTCTGTTAATGGAACAATGCCCTGTACCTCGTTTATTTATTCATGTATTTTTTAAAAACAGGGTCTTGCTATTGTCCAGGCAGGAGTGCAGTGGCTGGTCACAGGCGCAATCATAGGGCACCACAGCCCGAACTCCTGGCCTCGAGCGATCCTCCCGAGTAGCTAGGACCACGGGTGCCTTCCCCCGAGCCACACTGTGCTTTTTTTCTCCAATTCTTTTAGTCTCCCCCCACCTCCGCCCCCGTTTTATATAACCATTCTGTTAACCATTCAAAAGTAATCACTCAGGCTGGCGCCTGTGGCTCAACGGGCTAAGGCACCAGCCACGTACACCTGAGCTGACGGGTTCGAATCCAGCCCGGGCCCGCCAAACAACAATGACGGCTGCAACCAAAAAATGGCCGGGCGTGTGGCGGGCGCCTGTGGTCCCAGCTACTTGGGAGGCGGAGGCAAGAGACTGGCTTGAGCCCAGGAATTGGAGGTTGCTGTGAGCTGTGATGCCATAGCACTCTGTCCAGGGTGACAGCTTGAGGCTCTGTCTCAAACAAACAAACAAAAAAAAGTTATCACTCATATTTCTCTTTTTACATAAATCACATCATTAATATGATTCCTAGACCTTTCAGTAACTTAAAATATTTGTGAATATTAAAAAATAGTTGTAGGGCGGCGCCTGTGTCTCATCGAGTAGGGCGCCAGCCCCATATACCGAAGGTGGCGGGTTCAAACCCGGCCTCGGACGAACTGCAAAACAGAAAAATAGCCGGGCGTTGTGGTGGGCGCCTGTAGTCCCAGCTACTCGGGAGGCTGAGGCAAGAGAATCGCTTAAGCCCAGGAGTTGGAGGTTGCTGTGAGCTGTGATGTCACAGCGCTCTACTGAGGGCGATAAAGTGAGACTGTGTCTACAAAAAAAAAATTACTACAAAAATTACTACTACTACTACAAAAAAAAAATAATAACATGTTCATATCCGGGCGGCGCCCATAGGTCAGTGGATAAGGCACTTGGCTCTTTTTTTTTTTTTTGAGACAGAGCC
>CAUYON010114089.1:0-31852 GCA_963573935.1 Arctocebus calabarensis
AAAGTAATGATAAATTTTTAGAAAGTCCAGTGGACATTTTTAGTCCTTTCATCATGGTGGAAGATGAAATTTGATAGATAGTTTCTGGGTGAGTTTACTTTTGTGGTGGAGGTTTGCACTGGTCATTGTGGAGGATAGGTCTGAGACTATCCTGGAGAGCTGGCTTAGTTATAGCAAATTTCTTCAGCATGTGGATGTCATTGAAGTTTTAATTTCTCCATCATAGATCAAACTCAGTTTAGCTGGATCCAAGATCCGGGGTTGAAAGTTCTTTTGTTTTAGGAGATTGAAAGTCGATGACCATTGTCTTCTAGCTTGAAAGATTTGATCAGAGAGATCTGCAGTTATTCTAATATTCTTCCCCTTGTAGGTAATGGATTTCTTACATCTGACTGCTTTCAGAATTTTCTCCTTCATATTAACTTTCATGAACTTAATTATGATGCTCCTGGAGGATGTCTTATTTGGGTTGGGTAGTGCTGGGGATCTGAAACTGTCTGCTAACTGAATTTCAGAATCTCTTGGCATGTCTGGAAAATTCTCTGTCATAATCTCATAAAGAAGAGACTCTGTGCCTCGTGATGCCACTTCATCATTTTCAAGTATCCCTATAAGGTGAATATTAGTTTTCTTTGAGTTATCCAAGAGCTGTCTATGACAATGATCCATTTTTGCCTTCCATTTCTCTACCTCTTTGGAAGTTTGGGAGTGTTCCAAAGCTTTGTCTTTCATGTCAGAAATCCTTTCTTCTACTTGCTCCATTCTATTACTGAGGAATTCTACTGTGTTTCTCAGATCTTTGAGGGCTGCAACTTCTTGTCTCAATGTCAAAATCTTTGGTCATTTTGTCTTTGAATTCATTCAGTTCTTGAGACATCTTTTCAGTCATCTTTTGGATTACTGCTTGAAATTCTGATTCCATCTTTTCCTCTACTGCGCTGATCTTAGTTGCTATCCAGACTCTGAATTTCACTTCTGACATCTCAGCCATTTGCTTATGTAAGGGATCTTGTGCTGTATCTACCTTGTCATTCCTTGGTGGAGTTGATCTACTCTGTTTATTCATATTGCCAGAGTTTTTCTGTTGATTCCACCTCATGATTATTTTTCACTGTTGCCTATGACTGTCCTCAGAGTTGGGGAGTTGTCTCTCCCAGATCAGACCCTGGCAGAATCACTCTGTTGTTACTGGATCTTTGTAGGGAGTGACCCTGTGCCTCTAATGATATCTCAAATTCCGCAGGGTGGAGAGCTTAAGTCCTCCTCAGCCTGCTTAGAATGCACTTTAAATTGCTAACTTGGGCTAAGCAGAAGCTTTCTCAGCAAAGCGCTTGTGGCTGGGATCACTCCTTAAGTGGCTATGGCACTTACCCAGTGTGCCAAAACTAGTCTCACCCTATGGCCCTGAAGGCTAAGGCTGCAAGGTGTCTTAGTCCCTCCCTTTAGGCTGCTTAGTCACTAGATTACTCGCTCCCACCCAATCTTTGTTCTGTGACCCTGAGGGTGGAGCTTTCCAGGGCAGTTCTCCCACAATGGCTCCACACAGCCCACAACCAAACACTGGTAGCTCTGCCTGGTTTGGTGGCCCAGTTTGGGGTCCCAGACAACACTCAAAGACCCCTGCACTCTTGCCCAAGTTCTCCCAAGGCAGTTCAACCGAGTGCCAAGTCCAAAAGAAACCCAAACAGCTCACATGCAAGGCCTTTCCATCCTGCAGTCCCACTGTTGCCCCACCCACAGCTGCCAACAGGATTAAACCAAATGAACACATGCAACCACTTGCCCAATCTCCACCACTTTTGCCTTCCTCATGGTGTCCAGAAGTCTCACACTGTCTCCCTGTGTCCCCAAAGGGAAGTTTCTGGGCAGATCTCGCCTGCCAGAGATGCCTGAAGTCCTCTTTCCCCAGTCTCCCTATGCCCAGTTGCAAGGAAGCTGTTACTCGGCCGCCATCTTGCTCCACCCCCCTGACTGGAGTATCTCAACAGCACCCCTGGCCTCTCTACCACCTTGTCCTCACTGCTGCTTAAACAATGCTTGAATTTATTTTCAAGAATTCATAATTTACCCCACCATGTGAATTTGGTTTAGTTTCACAATCTTTCTTCATTCTCAATGCAGACACAACTTTCTTCAAAGGTGTTCCTGTCTCTCAAACATTATATTAATTGTTATGTAAGAGCTCGGTCCTCTCTTAGAGAGTGGCCTGTGATGACATTTACCCTAGTCCTTGTTAGAAGACCATGCGACACCCTCTTTTATTTCTCTTTGCCCCCTCCTCCCCTAGGTGCTCTCAGTACACAGACCCATAGTGCACCATATTGCCAATCTGCAATGCATGTTTTAAATTCTTTGGGAATATAATTATATTAAAAACTACCCTTGACACTAAGGGTACCTAAAAAATAAACAAGATATTCACAGAGTTCTCAAATCCACCTACTTTTTACTATTTCCAAAACCATACCTGGGCCACCATCACCTTGCATGGGAACTCTAAGTACCCTGTTTATTCACATCCCCATTTTCCATCCTGTTCACATTCCTGTTCTAGAATACAAATTAAATCTGGAATGCATCATATCATTCACCCAATGAAGCTCTTCATTGCCTGTCCACTACACTTGGGATAAAATATCAAGTCCTAAACATGACTCATAAGGTTTGGGATAAGTGGCCATCACCTACCTCTGCAGTTCTGTTTCTCCCTGCTAGACTTCATGTTTATTATGTGTGTTCCCACTTCAAATCTTCTTCCTTCCACTGAGGTATTCTCTCTCCTTTGTCCTTCCTACCATCATTTACATAACCACACTATACCTGAACAGAAAGTCTCAAAAACCGCCCTCTTTCCCAATATAAAAAAAGAATTCTTACTTGTTATTTTCATGAAACAACACATTTTCCCTTTCAGGCATTTTTCCCAGATTCAAAATTCCCAAACAATTTTTCTGTTGTAACTTACTCCATTCATTTTTAATTGCATTCCATTAGTGAATTATAAGCCCCATGAGAGTGGAAATCACCCCTATGTTCCCCAGTGTATATATGCCCAGTGTTCATCTCAGCCCCTATCTTATAGTAAGTTCTTGACATAAGCTTTGAATGAATGAGTAATAAAAGTGGCAAATGCAGAAGGAATTCTAAAGGAAGACTGGTAACTGAGAGTTAGCCCTCCCCTGCCAGAGGAGCTAGACTGTGGGTTGCATTACCAAAGGTGGAGTAAATTTAAGAGTAAATTTCCACATGTTAAAATTTTGTGTAACATTTTTTCATGTAAACTCTTATAGAATATTGCCAGCTCTCAATTTTTATAAGTAATGTCATTAAAACCAAAAATAATCTCACCTGGAATTACCATAATTTGATATTTAGAAAGGTATCCTTTAACACTAAGATTTTTTTTTTGCAGTTTTTGCAGTTTTTTGCAGTTTTCAGCTGGGGCTGGGTTTGAACCCACCACCTCCATTATATGGGGTCAGCGCCTACTCCTTGAGAGGAGGGTGCCCTCCATGAGATTTTTTTTTTAACAACTCAAAATAAAGGAAAATGTTTTAAAGCAGATGAATTCAACCTATGCGATATAACTAATCGTGTGTGTGTGTGTGTGTGTGTGTGTGTGTGTGTGTGTGTGTGTGTTTCTTCGTTTACCTTCAGAAAATTTCAGCCCAAACCGGCTCTGGGCCACGAGCCCTCGGTAACCACTAATCTCGGCAAGAGGAGGGATGTGAAAAGAAGCTCAGGTTGAGGCAGATCCAAGGCCTCAGGAATGCTCCAGATGCATTCTGAAAGCACTAAACAGCCAGCACGCAGGTTTGTGGAGAGAAGGGGATGTTAACTAGACAGTAGAAACAAAATGCCTGGATGATTTGACAAAAGTGCTTTCTCCCATTATGTTCAGCTCACAGGCTGAAGTCCCAGCATTTCCAGTGGGAGGTAATGCCCACAAAGAAGGAGGAAGGACAGCTACTTACCAGATCATCCAGAATATACTGAGCACTTAATCTGCCTACACTGTGCCAGGCCTAGATGGGAGCAGGGAGGAAGCAGGAGAAACGCCTGGTGCGCTTCCTTCACACGACTGGAGGACGGACAGGAAGAGAGGCTGTGAAACTGCCATGTGCTGGATTCAACGCATCCAAGAGGTTGGAAGTAGACAGGGTGTGTTCAAGTTTATGACTGTAGAGGAGAAAGTAAAGGCTACAGAATAGCAAGTGGGAATGACCCTGGTTCTCTGCTCCTACACCCATCCAGCCTCAGCTTCTGGCCAGTCTGGAGAGAAAGGAGAGCCACAAAGAACACAGCAGAGCCCTGCGGGAGATATTTGATAATTTTCCTCTTCTTTGCTCCATCCACAACAGAGTTACAAAGTGCAGAATTATCCAATGCATTTTCACCTCCTTTTGGACAGGTCAGCCAGCCTCAGCCCCACCCCTCAATGCAAGATGGATTATCACAAGTTTCATCATCACACAGAAAGCAGAGTGATGGAGCTGTCACTCACTCCCCATTCAAGAATTGGAAAACAAAGAAGGAAGGAACAGATGAGTTGGAAATAAGATAATGGATCCAAACTAAAGACAAGATTGAAATTTGAGCTGACCAGCCTAGACTATTCAGCTGATTACTGTCTACTATAAACTTTATGACTCTGTGTAAAGCTTCCCCTTGTCAGACAAAACTTCTTTTATCCTAGCAAGTCTATAATACCAGGAATAAAGACAGACCCCCCTCTATTCAAAATCTCTTTTTCTCTAAATTAATTCTATTTTAATTATCTATTTACTCTCAATAGATTTAGAGGGTACCAGTGTTTTCTGTTACTTGGATGAATTGTATTATATAATGCTGAAGTCAAGGCTTTTATTAATGGTATGCCAGTCCACAGAATAGTGTACATTGTACTTAATAGGTAATATTTCATTACTCTCCTCTTCTTAGTCTCCAGTGTATACTATACACCTTTAAGACCATGTATGCCCATTATATTTTAAACACACCTGCACTTTCAGAACTTTCCATTTGCTGGAACTCTAGGGTATGCAAGCATGGGAGCGGTGAGTCAAGGCTGCCATTTTTGAATTTTGAAAGTGCATAGTTGATTGTGATGCTGAGATTTAGAGGGGGCTAGTCTGGATTTGTTCCTGAGGCCACAGACACTCGCTCCATCAAGCCCTGCTCCTGAGCCATTCACCACGTGCGGGTTGCTTCAGCAGCCACTCAGTGGTAAGTCCTTTTGTAAAGCAAAGTCCTTTGTAATTATGGATTTCTACCACTCAGTTCGTTCTTTGCATCCATTCAGAATTCAGAATGTTGAAGGTTCTTTAACCAGTATATTCCTATTCTACTGTGAACAGGAGAAGACATGGCTCTCTGTTCACTGCTCACTCTCCTTTGACTTACAGTTTGCTTCATTTCCAACCTATGACAATGAGGACAACTGCCTCACTTGGCCTTTCTTGGAAGAAGGCACCATAAAAATGTAAGGCCCTGCTTACCTGCTAGTTTTTGTTCACTAGTGTCCTTAGCCTCTAAAAATCCTATTCCAGTAATGCAAACCTGTGTATTTTAGTTTTAAACTTTTCTTTTCATACAAACTTCAAGACCATTTCCTCACTCCATATGCACCTAGTGTAGCCACCAGTGGGACTGTCCTGATGTCCAGCCTTTTTTCACATTCATGCTAGTTTGGGTTGACAAGTCGTCTAATATACAGTAGTAAAAAACAGTATAAAATATTTCAAGAAGTTTCTAGAAAGAAAAACTACAAAGAACTTAAATGCCATCAATTAGGGAATGGTTGGGTAGATAGTATCTCCACACTGTGGAGTGTCCCTGGGCAGCTGCTATAAGAAAAGTATGTTGAGTCTATACCTACCACTGGGAAGATTCGTAATGTTATTATGGTTAAAATGAAACCAAGTTTTAAAGAAATGGGTATAATATGGCATCATTCTCATAAAAAAAACAGAAATATATATGCATAGATACGTTTGTACATGCTGGTATGAGCAAAAAGAAAGGCCTAGAAGGAAGTACACCAAACATTTGCAAGGTTGGCCTCAGTGAAATAGAAATACCTGGGTACTGTTTCACATGTCACCACCAATGAGTATTTCATTTAATTATAAAAGAATATAATAAATACTATCTAAAAGGAAAATAGTTGTCATCTTTCAAATCTGTAATAAATCTCAAAGCAAAAGAATTTGGCTGATTTAGAAATGTGAATTTTGATTGCTCTATTGGTAACATCCCAAATGGAAGCAACCTTAAATTTTGTGCCAATTTTGATCTTGAATATTCTCGGAGATGATTGAATGCTGCATTTTTCAATACAAAGAAAAGAATTTTGATACCAACTAAACATTTCCCAGCTCCTATTCTCAGGTACTTTTCTCCATGACAGGAAAAGTCAGAAGCTTGTAAATCAGAATCAGGATGTTCTGAGAAAATTCCTGTTCTTAGTTTTCTCTGCCAATTATCTGTCCACTGACAAAGAATTAAAAGTAGTATAAGTGATGTGACATTTTAGGTGCAAGAAAAATAACAGACAAGCCTATAGTGAGTTGCCAGGTGCACAGCTACTTAGCACCATGACAGTCTTGTCAAGAAGTGAAGCTATGACACCAAGTTTTGCTATAAGATTCTTCTATTCTACGGACTTCTTATTCCTACAAATTACTCCGTGATGGTTCTTCCTCTTCTACTCCACAATCTAAACCCCACTGCACACCTCAATTTCTCATCCTTCTGTCCTAACACATAAACACAAACACTTCCTCCCTAACCAAACTACAAACATTTGTTTGCAAAGATGAAACAGCATTCTCTAAATTTTTCAGCAATGATGTGGGATATTCTGTAGTTACAAAATGATACCTTCCTGGAGTTTCGAGACTTAGTAACGATGGTACTCCAAGAACAGAAATCCAGCTTTCTGGTTCTTCAGAAGGATGAAAACCAGTTTCCCACAGGCACTGGATCACAGGAAGGTAAATTTAATCATTTCCAGGCTAAATGGGATCTCCACCGATCCAATTTTTACTTTAATGTCACCTTGCCCTGTTCCAGGAAACTCCTCTGGTATTTTCCCTTTATGGTCAGGATGATCACATGTGACTCATCTGTATGCAAAAATCTTTTACAATATCATATGACCCAGCTACTTTTATTCAGTTACTTTTCTCTCCTCCCATCACTCACTTAGTTTTTTCTTTCTCCTTTCTCCTGCCTTCCCTTCTTTTATTTCTTTTTTATCAAAATTTCAAAATAGTTAGTGACTACAAATGTTTTATGTTCCATGGATCATGTTTGTAATGCTTGAGTCCTGGCGATAGGTATAGCCATCACCCAACCAGTGTTCATTGTACCCATCAGGTAGGTTTTTGTCCCTTCCCTCCTCCCCCATGCCACTTGATTTCCACGGAGTTTTATATTCACTCTGTGTACCGCTCACTGCTTAGTTCCAATTTAACAGTGAGGACATACTTTCTCCTGTGAGCCTCACAATTCATTCCCTTACAAAGGTCTCTGCTTCTGGCCACTCCTTCTTTCTGTGGCAGCACCTTCTTTGTCTCAGAATCATTGATGTCCTCTTATAGGCCATCCCAGGTTCACAGATGACACAAAGCCCCAATGTGTGGGAGAGGAAACCCTCACCCACAAAAGGGCTGTGCTTGCTCATGAGAAAGGCGCTATGGTGAAGTTAGTGTATTTTAATTTTATGTATATTAGAAGGAAGGGTAGGAGGAGTTTATAATATGGACTCATATATTTTCTTTACCAAAGGTCCCTACCAAAATATCATCAGCATGGTATTCATTCACTTAAACACTATATTTTTAATAACTTTCAACAATTTAATATAAAGGTACCCCCAGTGCAAAAAACAAACAAATAATAAAATAATTGTAGCTATCCCAGAGATCCTTGTTGGCGTTGGAGAGGGAAGCAGAGGAGGAATTGCTAAGCTGAGGAGGCGCTGCTGGGACCTGTAGAATGTGGGTGAGACTGGGAGTCAGTGGAATTTCTCAGTCCCCAGTCCTCTCCTGTGCCCCTGTCACTCACCCAGCTCAGCCTGAGCTAAATCCTTAGACACTCAACATTGATAAGAATCTGAAACAGGGGACTGGGGAAGCCACAGCTCTTGCTCATGGGGTGTTTCTGATACAGATCAAAGGACTCCCTCCTTGAACCTGGGCCAATTATAAAACATACAAAAATAGAATCTTCTTTCATCTTTATGTTTTTTAATTACAGAAACGTACTATTTTTTTCTGAGTAGCTAGGTTAACTACATTTATGTATACTTTGAATATAGTCTTTATTACCAGTTCTTTTTTTAATGGAATAATAATTATTATTTTCATTCATATCTTTAGATTATATATAAAGAAAGAAAAAAATGTATTTTTAAAAATCTTAATGGAGTAATTATTTATATGAGTCATGGTGATAACTTATAAAAAATAAAAAAAAAATACTATAATCCTATGTCACAGAAGCAAGAAACATGTGAATTCTAGAAAAAAGAAAATGTATTTGGTGAACAGCTCCTGGCTATGTGGGCCAATCTCAGCCAATTAGAGGCTATTCATTAAGGCCCCAAAAGTGTTGCCTGGGTAGCACATTAATAATGGCACAGACCTCTTTCAGGTTTCATGACAGGGCCTATTCTTTGCCAAATGTATCACATTTGAGAGTTTGTAGCCTGTTAAGTGTATTCATCACGGAAAAAATAATTATGATTTCCTAAGTTTTAGGGATTATTTCTTTGACATTCTCCATAATCTCCAATAAACTAATTTCCCAGTCCCTTTAAAATATAAAATAATAGTCCAAATTCACTAACAAGTGACTATTTGCAATCCATGTGTAGCTAATGATTTGATGAATTTGAAATATTAGTCATTATTACAGCTTTCATTTATATTCTTCTACTTTCTGAATTTCCCTCCTTTCCTGTCTTCTGTCTTTCTTTTGACAAAAACGGGGAAGGTCTGAGGTAAAACAAGAGAGAGGCTGGAATTGAGTTAGCTTCTCTGCTCCAACTTCTTTCTTTCTTTTTGCCCCCATCCTGTCTTCTATTTCCTCCCCGGCTTCCTATCTTCTCTCCGTCTCCCCTCTGCACTGAGGTTACCCTCACTAGCAAATGCAACACGCCACTGCACCCTGTAACCCGGCATAGCACACGTGTAGCATGATGTCTGTGCCCTTCAGGAGCCAGGAGCTTTATCAGGAAACCACATCTTTACACGTATCCTTCATGCCCTCAATTCCACCACCCTCCCAATATTTATTGAGCACTTACTATATCTGTCAGGATCGGTGCCAGGTGATGAAAAAACAGAGTTGCCCCTAATAACAACCACCAAAATAATGTAGCTAGCATGCCAAAATATAATCACACATTAAGTGATAGGTCAGATGAGTTATGGAAATCCAAAAAAAAAAGTAACTTCAAACTGATGGGCTCACAGAAACAAATGGAACATACACATGGGTAATGGAGTCCAAACACCACAGATACTGAAATCTGACATATAGATTTGAATAATTCCATTCATTCCATGTCCCTTCTTCTTCTTTTTTTTTTTTTTTTTTTTTTGTTTTTTTGCAGTTTTTGGCAGGGGCTGGGTTTGAACTGCCACCTCCGGCATACGGGGCCAGCGCCCTACTCCTTTGAGCCACAGGCGCTGCCCATCCATGTGCCTTCTTTACCACACGTCAGACAGCAAACATATTGTGGTTGATCTGGAGATGTGAATAAAGAACTGGATCCAGAGGACTATGTTTACAATTCCTAATGCTACTTGCTTTACTGGGAGTAAATGCAATTAGAAATTAAAAATTCCATCACAGATGTATTGTTTGTCCCTAAAATTTTAGCAATTTTGCCCAATTTTATTTATTTATCCTTTAAAAAATACTACTTGTTGCCCTTTGAAAAATTAAATTATTGTGAAGGGACACAAGAGCATCATTTTTAAGAGTGTGTAGTACAACCAAACTAAAGGTCTACTTTGTCATAATTAGAAGACCCCCAAAAGGAACTCAAACCATAAATATACTCATGACATTTTTCTTTCTCCCAGATAGATGGAAGACTGTGTTAAACACCACATTCATAAATATCACCAGACCTGTCCACACTTGACCTGTGGGTATATTGCTGAACACAATGTTTCAGATGTAAAGATAAGTTAGTTCGTTTTCTAAATTCTGAGTCAGCTTTCTTCCAATATTTTTAAGAGTCTTCATGCAGTTTTTGATCTAATTATTTACCAACTAGAAATTAGAAAGAATTCACTCTGGATAAAGTCCATTTTAATGTAATTGTTGCAGTATTTAGCATATCCTAATATTTGTCATCTGTTGCTCTTGCTGTGCATTCAAAGGTTTGGATATGATGCCCTTTAAAAAAAAAAAAAACCCTCAGTATTGTGTAATGCAGACCAGGTCATTGTCATGCAGAATGCATAGCTTCAAGTGTTTGCAACACTCTCCAGCCAGTTCCTTTCACACTGAAAATAGACATAGGGCCAATGTGAATGCCAGCTCTCTCTCTCTCTCTTTTTTTCTCCAGCTCCACTAATCTTGCAGCTGACATCTCAGCAAACAATTAAGCATTCAAGAAAGTTTACCAAATGTAAAGCCAAATTGCCAGCCACTCCCTACTGATAACGTCAAATTCACATATTTTGCCCAAGAAAATGTGGGCAATTTCTTTAAAGAAACAAACTCAGTCATTCTTCAGAGGCAGAACCACCTGGACCAATCCAGGCTAGTTATTTAATTTATTCAAATCGTTTTTTGTTATATCATTAACGTTCTTCAAAACAGAGACATTTGGGGGGAATCTTAACCAGGCTTTATCTTAATATTATAAATTTATTTTAAGGAGATCTGTAAAAGCCACAGTGAATCCCCACACAGCTTTCTTCATGAGATTATAGGAAAGAATATTAAATATAAAAGGTTGCTCTTTCGGTTTCTGCTGTTTTCTTCAGAGTCATAATGCATCTATCCCAAGAGTGGGACCAAGAAGTGCTTTTCTGGATCATAACCTACCTGGTCAGCCCTTAGCCACCCAGGTTCTAGCCCTACATATTGGGCTGCGTGATCCTAAAAGTCATGAGTGGGGATCTTTGGGGATGACAACCTTTCTGGCATTTCTCTCGAATGGTGGGAAACTAACAAATCTCACCTCTTCCCCCTGCAGACTGAATTCCACAGCACATGCCTGCCTCTGCCCTCAGTCACATGACCACTTTCTATCAATGTGCCAAAGTCAACGAAAGACCTTCCCCTGCTGCTGGTTCCACTACCCTTGGCATAGAAGAGAGTCACTATTTGGGAATTCTGTTCCAACCTCTCTGCATCAGCCAAACATGTTTACTCAGTAATGAAATTCCAATAGGAGTGGGAAGCCCTTTCTCGATGCTGCTGTGCTTGGGTGTGTCTGTGTAAAAAGCATTCACTACATCTGGATCACCTTTGCCACAACAAACATAGTTTTGCTCCTTTACTCACTCAGACCATCTTTCCATTCCTTCAATCTCAGGACATTTTCTAGAAGGTTCTTTTCCATTGATTCGAGTTCTTGATGCCTCCTCAGAATTTTAGTAGCCTGTCGCCATAAATGCTAATTACCTTCTTAAACAGAAGTTGTTTTTGCTAACTAAATTATAAGGCAGGACCAGGGATCTATGGGCAGTTCGGCTGACAATACTTGCCCAAGTGCATTTTTGGTATTTCAGAGAGCTTTATTAATGATATTTTCTAAAAGCTACACCCTGAATAGAAGAACAAATACATAGATTCAAAATTGATGCCCTTGTTAAGTGCTAAAGCTTAAAATCTTAAGATGGAAATCACCTGAAAACAAGTAGCATACAGAATGAGAAATGCTACTTGTGGGATTTCCATTTTCCAGGGTCCTGAATTAATACCAGTGTCAAATTATCCACATTCCTCCCTGAGTTTGCCATGGTCTTAGGAAAGTTGGTTATCTTTACTTTCTTTCAGTTTGCAAATTCTGGGAAAGGGGAATTCAAATGTACCTTCTTTGGAAATCTGAGGATATACAGTGGTGATAGTTTTGGAGAAGGATTTAAATAATGAAAAATCAGGCTAATCTCTCTCTAAAATCAGCTCTCTGATGTGTAAAATGCTCGTTGTTATCTTTGGAAGATATTCAACAGAAATAAGATTGACTTGATCTTGTTGCATTGACTTTATCCTAAAGTTACTTGTTTTCCAAAATTCTCACTTTTCAAGTGAGTCTGAATCCCTCTCGGATGCCTCCTTCTCCTCTGCGTTGAGAGAGAGAGACTATTATAGGCCGTCTGGCTGCTGCCAAGGCATTAAAAGACTTTATCTTTTTAAACCATTCTCTACATTCTACATGTAACAATTTACTTTCTTCCACAGAATACTTACAGAGCTCCAATGGCATCAGATACCCGACATTCAATGCTCTGGATGGCACTTGGTGGCACTGGCCCCTGAGGATTCAATGAGAATACTGTTTGGTCCTTTTTCATTTTAATTGCTGGAATGGCTGTGGATATAAGTTGCTTTGCACAAAAGGGTGACAAATAATGATGAAAGACACCAGAGTGCTCTCATGTGTGGCTTCGTCAAGAAGGAGAAAAGAGATTATTGCAGCTGAACTGATCACATGGAATTTGCCGGGCCTTCCTCTCCCCACCCCCATCCACACGGTGTCCCTCCACTCAAATGCAGTTCCTACAGTCTATGGCCCATCCCGTTGAATAACACACAAAAATTGATCCTATTAACAATGATCTTTAGAATGTTCAAGGACATAACGCCGCTTTTGTGAGGTTCCAGCACAAGCATCCTCCATTCCTTTAAGGAGCAAATTGTTTCTGGTTTGGTCATTTGTTCTTCCAAGGGAACTGTTGCCTCAAAACAGAGCTTGTGGGGGGCGGGGAGGAGGAAGAGCAGCACAGGCCTTCAGTCTGCAACAATGCCCTCCCCGGCCTTCTTACAATCCACGTCACTGAGGTTTTTCATTAACATTTTAATCCTTTAAAATCACTTGATACTAGGCAAATGTGTTAATACTGCAAAATCAATATGCTAAGCAAAGTGTCAGAAGAGATAATAGGTGAAATTAATTATTTTATGATCTACCAGATTTTCAATTGTTCAAAAATTAAAAAAAAAAAAAAAAAAGAAACTCCATTACTCTTACAGGGGGTATTAGTGACTCTTAAGAAGAGAATGTGTCCCAAATTGCTAAACATTTATGTGCCTATGTAAGTCTGAATGTTTCACCTCAATTCTGACCGCAAAGTGGCTTTTATCTTCAGCATCCCTGGGGGAACCTGGGCTTCCCCCTCCTCCTGCTGGACTTCCTAGTCCATTTTCTTCTCTTCTTCCCTCGGTCCTAGGGACTTGCCTGTACTGTCTCAAAGACAGTTTCCAAATATCTGCACCCCTCTTCTCCCTTAAGATTCTAATCTTGATGTCCCCCGCTCTCCTCTGCCAGCCTTCAAGCAGTAAGGTCTGTGGCCCTAACTGCTGGCCCTCCCTGAAAGTTTCTTGGTAGTTGTCTTACTTCAACTGTTAGAAACATTTTACGAAAGGCAGAAACTCATAACAAGGTAAATATCTGTGTGCAGAAGAGTGCAAACTCTTCAGCAATGGGATGCTAGCTGTTTCATTCCCAGTTTTAGACCTTTCAAAATAGAATCTCTCTCTCTCTCTCTCTCTCTCTCTCTCTGCCTTCCCCCCACCCTATTCTTGATCAAGCTGCTACTTGCAGGCATTTTCCTTATTACATCGGAGCCTAATACACAAAAACGCAGGCTTTGTAGTCATAATATGCTGCCAGTGGTTACAGAATCCAGAGAAAATTCACTGATGACTACAGATAAAGGTTGTGGTTTTGAACTTCCCTCAATGGGCACTTTATGAATAACACCAGTGGTAACAATTCTACATTTAAAAGGAATGTCTATAATTAGGCCTTGGACACACATGTTAATAAATGGGAACCAGCTATGTCTTCCCACAATAGAGCCTGATCATTTCCATCAGGGACTCAGAGTCAGAGAAATGTTTTCCTTCATTAAATTCTACTCATTCTATTTTGGCTTTTTAAGTTCTTGAAAATCTAGGCAGAAGATTTATTTAGAAGAATGGCAGCCTCCCTCTGCCCCTCCCCAAACTAAATTCTGAGAAGAGAAAAAAAAAAATGATAGACTTTAACCATTTTCTTTAAGCCCCAAGTCCCTTTGTGTGGCAATATGGCTTTCTATCAAAGGTTCCAACAGTAGGGGAGGATTCAGAGCTGTGTACGGATGAAGCCCCAGTGGCAGACAGAATGAGGTTTGGCACTTTTAGGGCTGTAAGAATTTTAACAACAAAAAAAAGGGTAGAAGGTGGATAATGAAGACAAATCTGTTTACAATTGGGGAGATGGAACCAGATGCAGAAATCGTCTTTCCATCACACCTCACTCCTCCTCATCGTAACGTGCAGGGGCATAAAATCCCTCAGATGGGACGCCCTACTTATCCCTCAGGGCAACAGCTCATTCCCGGAACCACCGCCTTCAGGGCTTCCGACACCCACTGCAAATGATATTTTACGTTGAAGAAATGCATACATAATAGTTGGTGGTAGTGAGCCAGTTAAGAGGTTTCTTTACTGTTTGTTTTTGTGAAGTGTTGTCAAACAGATAAGTTAAAATTAACAATGGAGGACTTTTTTTGTGAGTCACATTTTCCCAAGTTGGAAACAAACTGTGAAACCGGGTGAGGTGTCCTCAGCGTCCACGCTCCTACTGCTTGGGTCAAGCACTTCTCTTTTGGGAAAAGAAAACCTGGTTTTCTTATTGATGTTGTCGCTGCAGATTTTAATAGGATCTCCCTACCCGGGGAAGGGAGTTGGGTCCAGAACACATCTAGGAATGATTTCCTTGTCTGTTTAAATTTCAATTTTCCTCTCAAAAAAAAAAAGAGAGAGAGAGAGAAGAAAATAAAAAAGCTGTTGACCTAACTAGATTAAAATACTATTTATTGAAAGTGAGAGGGAAGGTTCTTTCTGTCCAGGGAAGGTCTTTCTGAGACCTCGGAAGCGTCTAGCATTTTCTCCTTATAGGTCACGTACAGTGGGGGGGACACTGAGAAGTGTGGACGGGAACTGAAAGGCGTGTTCTTTGTGCCGCTGTCCTGATGTGGTGTGTGTTCCAGGAAAGAGGCCGGGCACTGAGACGAAACGCAAAAATCAAATGGATTTTACTCCGCCTTCAGTAAACAGCATGGCACAAAAGTCCATTGTGCTATGAGATAACTGCTCAGCTGAATGGAGTTGGCTGTCACGGAGGTGATTGTGGGGCCGGTCTCTATTGGGTCACAGTCCAGGGCTGAATTCCTTTCTGGTTCATCAGGGTCTGTTGGTACCACAGGAAGTGTCATGATCCTTTTTTTCACTAGGGCCAGATGGTGTCCTTTTTGAGGCCTTACTAATGCCCAGTTTTCCACATGTAAAACTCCTGGGAAAATGACCTAACTCACAGCTGCTTAGTGAGGCTTGAGCAGGTCTTTAGAAAGACTTCTGTCAAGAACAAGAAGATTGTACCACTAGCAGGGTAAAGGGGGAGGCTCTGGCCAGAAATGTATCAATTACAAACGGTTTTTAAACTCCTATCATAATCTGAATTGTGATTTACATTGCGTAGGTCTTCGTAGGTAGTGGCTGAAAGGATATTTCACAAAAGCAAGTAATTGCTAGGGATGCTAATTGTTTTCCTAGCAGAAGTTTTACCTTCCTGGAGAGCAGATGGCCTGAATAAGAAGAGAAAATGTGGTCCAGAAGGGTCGGGAAAGGACAAAAAGTGAAAGATTCCCTAGATAGCTGCTGAGGAGCCTGGGGAGAGGGGAGGGACTCTGGTGTTAAAATGAGCTGGAAGAAGTGGAAACTTTGATGCATGTGGGTTATGTTTTCCAATGAATTGAATGATTCCCAAGGGTGAGTGACTGCAGGTGTGATATTTAGAAAGCAAGATGCCTTTTCTATTAACTGAGTTATGGTGAGCTGACATCAAAGTTGTTAGAGGGGTCAGTGAGACTCATACTGAAAGTTACTGTAGGATTTTTCTCTCACCCAAAAAGCATGGGCAATAATTACCTTTGGGATAAAGCTACTCTGAATAGCTTTTGAATCCTTGCTTATTTTTGTGTTCTGAGTAGCAATTGGTTCCTGCTTATTTTGCCCTTTGTGAGAATTATTTTTTATCCTGCCTGTTGTTTTCACCTTCTTTAAAGAGCTCTTTCTAGCCATTAAACTTTCATTAACATTTTGATTAGTTTGTAAAAAATGACATTTTTTTTTTCTTATCATGTTTGGATGACATAGTGAAATATTTAAAAAACTGAAGCTGTATTAGAGGAGATTTGTATTTTTTTTATTCCAAACTATGGCAAAAATTTAAAAAAATTGCAAACAAGTAAAGCGTCAGAACAGCTACCATGAGGATCCCCTTCTGTAAAGTTACTTTTTTTGAACTTATACTACTTATGCAAATTTGTTTAACTTTTAGGTCATAAACATCTTATAACATATTATTAGGGAAAGGAAGGAAAATTAGTGTGAAGCATTTAACTTGCATTGTCAATTAAGTGCCTGACAGTTAAGTCTGCTGAAAGAAATGTCTCATCTCACACAGCTTAGAGGTAACAACTGCTGAGTAGCAAATGGCAGGACAGCAACGCCAGAAGAAAGTAAGCAACATCTTCACACACTTAATTCTAGCTGAGATTTTAGATTAAAGTATGCTAGATGGTGATCAGCTTTCTTGATTACTCTGACCTTCCCCCATGCATTCCTGACTTCAGAGTTTGGGGCTCTTTCTCGGAACCTTGCCTCCTGTGTGTAACTGATCACGTCTTACACTAGGATGGGAACTAACATCAAGTTTGGTAAACATTGCATAAAAACATTTTGTTGAGAGGCTGCTAGCTTTAAAGGGTGATTGATACTTTGTCAAGTGGTGCCAGTTTTGCTCATATTTTAAAATGCCCATCTCCATGGGGAACTCAGAGCTGGACATGTAGGACACTAATCTGGGAGGGAGGGGAGAAGGAAGCGCATCCCCCCTGGGTAGCAGCCAGCAGCATTCCCACAAAGACCCAGCAACTTATTAAAGGCATATTTGTCTATTAGCTTGTCTTTATTTTTAGACAATAAGAGGACTCAGTAGTAATGGCTTTACATATAATTCCACTGATTAGCATGGGTTTCGTTTGGTTTTGAAAATACACCCCACTGCTAGAGCCTCAGGTCAGCAGGAGAGCAGAGACAAGGATCCTGGGTACAGGTGAGATCCGTCCTGTACAACTAATGAGCCCCAGAGATAGAACCCGGATTTCCTCCACTGGGTGAGTTACATGCAGCCTGGCTTTGAGCAAAAACTAGCCTTCTGTCTCCTTCCTTTCATGAACAGAGTAACGTTCTGTTGTGGCACAAAGGGAACCTTCCCTCCCTTGTTCACAAAGCCCCACTGCACTGGCTTTCCTTTATCAACTGCTCTTTTCTTTCTCTGAATGCTATATTTTTTATTTACATAAGAATTCTTGTTAGATGTTTTATTTAGATTTGTGTTCACTCATTTCAGATGAATGAAAGAAAGTGAGGAAACCTTAAACTCACGCAAAAGCACATTTTTATGAAGACTAAAAACCATCCCTGTAGCTGTCACAGTGCCAGAAAGTAACTTTAATCTTGCTTTTATTTGTCTTAATTATGGACAATTGTCTTAATTGTCTTACTTTTCATAGCTTGGGCAGAACTTCATAGCATTTACAGACTCTTTCCACCAGTCAGGTTTGATGCTACCGAGTTTTGTTGTGTGGAGACAAGGAGAAAGGGAAGGTTATATCATTTGAAGAAATTGCTCTGATTTGGGAGATATTGTTCAACTGTTACATTGGCTCAGAAAGAATCAGGCTGAGCTATGTATAAGTGACCATAATAGATTTATCTATGAATTTTATCCTGTGACTGGTGAAAAATAAAGGATATTCATTTAAGATAGCCTAAAATTAATATTTAGCACTACTTGTGATTTAAATAAGTTATTTTTGCAAGAATATCCATTCATGCCGAGAGTAAAAATTCAAATTGACAAAGTCAATATTAATTTAAGAAAGAAACTAGAACCTTCATGCTTTTTCAATATTTTAACTTCTGGCATTGGGAAAAGGGGCCTTCTCGAAAGTTTTAAAGTCATTTCTCAAAAGACTTAGTTAACTTTGCTCTTTTCCCTCTCTGCCCCTCTCTCCCCCATATCTGCCTATCTCTCCCTCCACAATCTCCTCTCCCCTACTTCCCCCCCCTTTCCCTCTCTCTCTCTCCCCTCCTCCTTAATGCTGCTCTGCAGCATCCCCCGCCAACAAAGACCTTTCGTACAAAAAAAAAAGACAGTTAATTTTGAAAAAACAATCCCTCCTTCAGTTACCACTTTGTGGCAATCCGTGAAACATGCTCTTTACATTTTATAAAGCTGTACTAAATAAAGAAATAATCCTTCTTATTCCATTAGGCTTCCTGCATGTTTGAAATTGGTGCTGTCTCAGAATTTAATCTATAAACTATCGCAATCTTCCAAACAAACTTTTACTCACATGATTAGTATTGTATCAACAAATATTCATTAGAAGTATCTGCTGTATCCAAGTAATTAGGCTGGACATAAGCAGTACAAAAAAAAAAGTATCAGACATAGGCCTCTTCTGTAAAATGTTAGTGTGCTAACTGGAGGGGCTGAAAGGGCCTCCTACATGCTAGCGTACAAGTCACACCACATTCTTTCTTTTTCGAAGATAGTATACACTTAAAAGGCCTCGCACACAGCAGAAATTCAACAAATGTAACTGTTGCTAACTTCTAGTCACCCAACCTGCCCTACAAAAAATTTCCCTCCACTCATTCTTCACAACATTCTTTTTTTTTTTTTTTTTTGAGACAGAGCCTCAAGCTGTCACCCTGGAGAGAGTGCTGTGGCATCACAGCTCACAGCAACCTTCAATTGCTGGGCTCAAGCAAGTCTCTTGCCTCCGCCTCCCAAGTAGCTGGGACTACAGGCGCCAGCCACAATGCCCAACCATTTTTTAGTTGCAGCCGTCATTGCAGCCCGTTTGGCGGGCTCGGGCTGGATTCGAACCTGCCAGCTCAGGTGTACGTGGCTGGTGCCTTAGCCCGTTGAACCACAGGCGTCAAGCTTCTTCACAACATTCTTGAAAGACAAGGTTGCTCTCAGTCCTGCTGCTCTTGTTAATCTGTTTTCTTGGAGGGCTTGGAACCTCGGTCACCTGCTCAATCTTTCTGTGGCCTATGGGTGGGTACTCACTTAGCTCATTCCCGGAAAGTTAATTA
The DNA here is from genome assembly GCA_963573935.1 of Arctocebus calabarensis. Lineage (NCBI taxonomy): Eukaryota > Metazoa > Chordata > Mammalia > Primates > Lorisidae > Arctocebus > Arctocebus calabarensis. The sequence goes on from CAUYON010114089.1 coordinate 19,414, forward strand.
AGAAAGATCAGTGACCAAAAAAAGAAAAGAAAGAAAGAATTAGAAAGAAAAGAAAAACAAAAAAGAAAGTTCTGGGAACTTCTAGGTAGTTGTAGCTACCCCCAACAACATAAGAGTAAAGAAAGAAGGGGCTATAAATCCATAGATTTGGGAGCCAGAAGGAAGGTTGAAGATCATTTAGCAATCTCATTCTTAACAGGAGAGGAAGCCAAGAAGGAGGAGGTTTGCTTACTCTGCTGTAGCAGTGATAAGCATTGTACCCACTGTCTCGTTCTTACCCTAAAATCTGAAGTGCCTGCTTACTTTGTATATTGTGGGTGACAAAGCAGACCTTTAGAGGCTGAGTCACATGCGCTGGCTCCATAGTCAGCAAAGAAGACAACCACAGCAGGAATCTTACTCTGAAGCGGAAATTTCCTTCCCTACCCATTACTGTGAGTAATTTTATAATTTTACAGTAGATGCTGAAAAAATTGTGTGGAATATTTTTGTTTATTTGTTTCTTTGTTTGTTTTGAGATAGAGTCTTACTCTCTCGTCCTGAATACAGTGCAGCTGTGTCATAGTTAACAGCAACCTTAAACTCTTGGGCTCTTGAGATCTTTTTGCCTCCCAAGTAGCTGGGGCTCCACGGTTTTTTTTTCTATTTTTAGTAGTGGGGTGTTCTTAGTCCTGCTCAGTCTGGTCTGGAACTCCTGAACTAAAGCAATCCACCCACCTTGGCCTCCCAGAGCGAGGATCACAGGAATGAGCCACCACGCTCAGCCTGGAGATTTTAATATTAAAATTTTCTGACCAATGTATTCAATGAATAGAGAGAAAAAAAAAAAGAGAGAGAGAGAGAGAGGAGGCAAGAGGGGAAAGAAGGAGAAGGGAGGGGAGGAAAGGATAGAAAAAAGAAAGCTCAGCACTGTAACTTCCATGATCTATAGTTGGTGCCCTTTGTTTGCTTTCAGTCTAATATTATAATTCTTTTTTTTTCTTTTCTTTTTTTTTTTTTGTAGAGACAGAGTCTCACTTTATCACCCTCGGTAGAGTGCTGTGGCATCACACAGCTCACAGCAACCTCCACCTCCTGCGCTCAGGTGATTCTCATGGAGCCAGTGCCCTACCCACTGAGTCACAGGCACCGCCCCATATTATAATTCTTAAAACCAAGTTCTACCAGATTTTTAGTGAACAACTCTTCATTAGTAAACTCAGAAGTTTAAATTGTTATGTTATATAAAAAGCTTCTTAATATCAATCTAAAAGCATTAACATTGTTACCTCACCAAGCACGGCAAAAAAATCATATTAAAATCTCCAGAGAGATTGCAAATTTCAAAATTCAATAACTGAAATATAGTTCTATAAAAAATCAAATAGATTATCTTTTTCACAATGGATAATCATTACATTTTGTATATATTTGTTAACTGAAGTTTTCTTAAAGCACAATGATACTTTTATTAAAATCTCAGGTTAATGTGAGGGTAAAAACAATCAGATACCAATATTTGAATTTCTTATGTAGAGTCCCTTTTTTCGTTGTGTGCCTTATACTCCTACGCTGTGCCAATTCAGTGAGACCATCCCAACCCCCCTCTGCCCCATCTTCCCTCAGTCCCTTCCCCCCCTCAACTTGAATTGAAATGAATTTTTCTCCTACACAGATGTGAATTAGATTGTCTAAAGACTTTGTACTAGTAATGAGCACATAGGATATTTGCTTTTCCATTCTTATAATACTTTACTAAGAAGAATGTGTTTCAACTCCATGTCCAATACAAAAGATGTAAAGTCATCATCATTTTTTATAGCTAAATAGTATTCCATGGTATACATATACCATAGTTTGTTAATCCTCTCCTAAGTTGATGGGCATATAAGGTCCATTAACTTAAATATTTTGTACCTTCTTTGTGTGAGGACTACATTTTTTATTTTTGTATTTAAAGATATTTTCAAATTAATGTTTTGCCTTCTTTATGTTTATTCTAGTGTACCTATACAAAATATGCAAAATAATATTTTAATTTTTAAAAATAAAATTTATGTGATTCCTCTATAAGTTTTCACGTCACAAAATGTGTATCATATTATTATATGTTAAGACAAAATTTTACTTCAATGTAAAGCATAGATAAGAATTTTATCATAAATAATATTGAGATTTTTCCCCCTCAAATACTCATTATAAAGCATTTTGAAATTATCGAAGAGATTTCAAATTCATTCTTGTTGCTATTATGTTTAAAGAAATTACTATTTTAAATGTACTCTTATCACAATTATTTAATAATTATTCGTACATCTTGCATTAAGTATTTATAATGTTCATTACCTCCAGCTAGGTATTAGAACATAGTTGAATAAATACCATAACAAGAATGAACATAGGCCTCTTTTTCTCTTTTGGGGGTTTATTTGCTGGTTTGTTAAGTTTTAAATATTTTAACTTTAGAGTGATTTAAGGAGAAAATGGTAAAAACTGGTGACTAATATTTTATCATTTGTTTCAGGCCAGTCTTCATCTCAAGGCAGATTTTTTACAAAGAGTCCTTAGTGAATGCCCTTAACTTACTTGCTTATATAGACTTAGTTTAGAATGCTTCCTTGGAAAGGAGGAAAGGTGCTGCTTAAAACTACAATATTTTGTAGCCCCTAGTCCATGATGCTATGAATTTAGAAAGCACTTTATGGAATCAGACCAATACTTCTGATTAATTTCTACCTTCATTCATATTTCAAACAGATATCCTCCACACAAATTTTTATATTCTTATGAATACAAAGCAAATAATTATTTTAAAACAACTTCAATAGTCTAACTCTAATTATTATAGCAGTGAAAAGGTGGATAAGCCCATATCAATTATACTCAGTCCAGAAAACATGATGAAAACTAGGACCATGCCTAACAGTCGATAGAAATGAAATATCTTCACTGTCAAAAAGGGGAATGCTGGGGAAAGGGGTTGCTGATTTTCTTCAGAATATGCAGCATGCTATAGGAAAATGCAGATGCATTCTTCTCCTCAGTAAAGGAAAGATAAAAAGCAAATAGACTGGAATATGAAGAAGAGAAAATTAAATTGGAGATAAAATATGTCTTGATAGTAAGACAATAAAATATTGCAACAGATGAAATAGAAAAGTATTTTGAAAATCCTAAATTAGTCAAGGCTTTGACCCACCTAAGAGCGGAGGAATAAACCCGACAAACTCAATTCCACAAAATAATTATGTGAAATGCAGATTAGCTGCTGATAAGATTCACTCTAGATAGGATCTCAGGGAAAATAATTTTTATGATTATCTATTGACTTTGCTTTCTCTCTTATTTTGTCTATTACCTTTACTGACAGTCTGGCCATGCCATTATTCATAGGTAGCTATGGGCACAAAAGTTGACGGTAAAATGTCTACCTTCTTTCTTACCATTAAGTAAGAACTCCTTTGGTGTGGCTTTGATTTTCATTAGCCTACTGACAGTTGTGGACTCATCCCCACAATATGTGTGCTCACAGGTCTTTGTTGTTTAACAGAGTCAGGCCCCATCAGATTCTTCCATTATTTTTGTAACACGTGATTCCAAAGATGCCCTACTTTGGCAGCAAGCAGGCATTCTCAAACTTTCCTCCCAGTGAACCCTTGGATCAGTCAAAAAAACAGAAACCGCTCCAGGTGTTTCAAACATCCAGATTTTGATAATCCACTCCTGAGTTGATGGTAGTGAATCACAAACTAATTGGGAGAATGGAAAGAGCAAGAATAACATGAGAGGAAATCAAAGAAGCCCCAGCACTAAAGTGGGTTCCTAGCACAGTTCCTGCTGCCTTACCCAGGATTTGGTCTCTGCTGCTGCTGCTGCTGCTGTTGGGACTGCGCCGCTGCCACTGTGCAAGAAGCCAAGAACTTGCGATTAATGTTGTTACTCTTCAAGTCCATAGCCATCTGCAGTCACTCCCAGTTACCCACAAATGCCACTGCTAGGAACTGATGGAAAGGAAGAGGCTTTTCCGCCTCCTCACCTTTCACACACCCACAGTGCATGAAAGATAGATATCAAGGGAACTGGGAACATAGAGTTTGTAGACTTGTAATCCTAGCAATACAAAGGACAGAATAAAATGGTGAGTGTTAATGCCCAGCACAGGACCTGGCTAGCTTGTGCCCTAGGGATATTTCTCAAATGATTGACTGATGGAAGGAAAGAATAGTCAGACATTGACAGAACACTTTCTAGTTTTTCATCTCTTGGTCCTCTCTATTTTCCCCAAATGTTTTGAGGTTGCTTATTAAGATACCTGTTCAACAAGCAATACACATAAAGATAAAATAATAAGATCCACTTAACAAAGGAGTCAGGAGCACAGTTTTAGAATAAAGTTAGGTTACAATTAATTAAGTCATTAGATCGTTTATTGATACTGAACTACAATTGCCAGATAAAACACAGGATACTCAGTTAAATTTGAATATTATATGGAAATCCTTATATTAAAAATATTCATTGTGCATTGAAATTAAATTTTAATTCTGTATCTGTATTTTTGTCTGCTAAATTTGGTAGCCTAATGCTGAAGACATTATATTCTTATCTTTATTCTACTCTCTAGTATTTAACATCTTATGAGGCTGTGCACAGAACATGTAGCAGAACGTACTTACTACTGAATATTTTGTATTATTAAATTAAAATCCCTTATTTGACAATAAAACCTTGATACCAGTTTCTCTCCAAAACGGGAAAAATTTAAGATGATGACTCACATTTAGTAGGATTTTATACTTTACAAATTATTTCTCATACATTCTAATTTAAAAGGTATTACAACCTTCTAAGCTTAATTATTGGTATATTTCAAATTTTTACAAAATTGAGATTCGAAACATTTAAGTAGCTTGTCCAAGGTCCCATGATTAGTGTTCTTGATTCCATGCACATATCCTTTCCCTCATCTTCATGAACTTTCTGCAGCCCAATGTCTTAAAAAACACTAAAGCTAAACTCAATTCAGATAAACGTGGAAGGCTAAGCTAGCAGAAAAGAACCTTAAGAGGACAAACTAAACATTAAATGGCAAAGAAATTCTACCTGCTTTGCCTAAGTAAACAACAGAACTAGAGTTTATTGGCTGATCACTTTTGTGCCTTCACACCTAGGCCTTCTTTAGAGCCAACAGGCATTACTGAGGATGGAAAGATAAATAAAACATTGTCTATAAAGTTGTGAACATAGATTTCTCAGGGGATGATATCACCTATAATGATATGGCCTATGAACGGAAAGCTTAAGCCTTCCACTCTGTGTTGCTAAAGAACAATAACCTGTGTGTTTTTGACTGTCACGACCCCTAAGGCCCTGGTCTCAGTCACCGCAGGAAGGAACCAGGCATGATATGGATGAGAAGTACAAGCTTGCGGGATGTGGGCTAAACTTCAGTGCAGGGTAGCCCAGAGCCGCCTCTGCAATGGCTATTTATTAAGGTTATACACAACAAGGGTGGAGAGTTAAGGGAATGACATACCCAGCAGGTGTGGAGAGTTAAGGTAATTACATATGAGGGCTGCATGCGTAAGGATTGTCACATGCCCTTGCCCCACAACCCTCATGAAAAACTACTAAGCATCAATATTTAGCACATGCTTACTAGTGAGTGACTGAGCTCATCTCATTCCAGAACACTGAGTTACTTGGGGGACTGTCCCCAAGTCACAAAACGTCTTTAGGCTTGCCAGGAGCCTGTCCTGTTCACGTTTCCTTTTAACGTGATAAGAATCAGTAAATGCCCTTTGCAAGCATGGTGTCCATTCCTCTCCAGTGGACTGCTGATGCACTGAAGCTCCCTGGGAGATCCTCTGTGCAATTTCATTCATCTCAGTATTCTTACGTGTACAGTTACCAACACAGTTGATGAAGAAATACATCTATTTTATATTTATTTTTAGAAACAGGATTGATACCCACTTTAGAGATGAACTGTGTAATGGTGGGCTACTTTGTGCATATAATTATTGATATTTGGACAGTGAAATTTAACCTGTCAGGATCTCTACTGAGTTTTGGACACTATTATATGACAGAACTCATGGGGGTCCCCAAAGGTCACCTCCTCTATTCTCCAGTCCTCAGGCAAAGCTACTTCTAATAATTCAAAACTGAGGTTTTCTCCCCTGTTCTTAAGAAGTACCATGCAACTAGACCTGGGTGAATTTTTTATGAAAAGGACTCCCAGGCAATTGAAGCAGTATCAAAAATACTGGGACTTGATCAAACTAAAAAGCTTCTGCACTGCTAAGAATACTGTAAGTGTAGCAGGCAGACAGCCCTCAGAATGGGAGAACATATTTGCAGGTTATGCCTCAGACAAAGGTTTAATAACCAAAATACACAGAGAACTTAAGCGTATTGGCAACAAAAGGGTAAGTGATCCCATCTCAGGGTGGGAAAAGGACTTGAAGAGCAATTTCTCTAAGGAAGACAGGTGCACGGCCCACAGCACATGAAAAAATGCTCATCATCCTTAATCATCAGAGAAATGCGAATCAAAACTACCTTGAGATGTCATCTAACTCCAGTAAGATTAGCCCACATAACAAAATCCCAAAACCAGAGATGCTGGCGTGGATGTGGAGAAAAGGGAACACTTCTACATTACTGGTGGGAATGCAAACTAATATATTCCTTTTGGAAGGATGCTTGGAGAATACTTAGAGATCTAAAAATAGATCTGCCATTCGATCCTATAATTCCTTTACTAGGTATATATCCAGAAGACCAAAAATCACATCACAATAAAGATATCTGTACCAGAAAGTTTATTGTAGCCCAATTCATAATTGCTAAGTCATGGAAGAAGCCTAAGTGCCCATTGATCCATGAATGGATTAATAAATTGTGGTACATGCATACCATGGAATACTGTGCAGCCTTAAAGAAAGATGGAGACTTTACCTCTTTCACGTTTACATGGATGGAGCTGGAACATATTCTCCTTATTAAAGTATCTCAAGAATGGAAGAAAAAGTATCCAATGTACTCAGCCCTACAATGAAGCTAATCTGTACCATTCATATGAAGGCTAAAACCCAGTTATAGCACAAGAAATGGGGAAAGAGGCAAGGGAGAGGAGGGGGGGGGGAGAATGGGTGGAGGAAGGGTGACTGGTGGGATCACACTTATGGTGTGTCTTACAAGGGTACAAGTGAAAGTTACTAAATGTAGAATATAAATGTCTTCACGTAGTAATTAAAAGGCTATGAAGGCTATGTTAAATAGTTCAATGAAAATATTTCAGAGTGTATATAAAGTCAGCACATTGAGCCCCATGATTGGCATTGAGCACCAATATACACAATTATGATTTAATAAAAAATTAAACAAAAAAACAAAATTCATCTGAAAGGAAAAGGGTCCGTCCTCTCCCCCTAGAAAGCTCTGAGTTTCTTGCTTTTCTGTTTTCTTTCTTTTTTTTCTCTTCTTTTGCTCCTGCTGGTTTTCTACAGACAAGTGCTAATCTGTGGACCTCTTGCCCATGGAAGAGTGCTGTGGGAAGTGGGGTGTGCTTCCCCTGAGCACCCTGGTGTGACTGAAAACTCTATGGCTAGGAAAAAACTGAACTTAAGTTTTCCCTACCATTCTGAACTTACAGTACTCCCTTCCTCCCATACCTGATGAACCAGAAGCCTAACCCCCGCTGAGACTGAGAGAGGAGGTCCCTGAGCAGTGCCCCTACCCCCATCTGCTGGAACAAGCACCGAGAAAAGACTCCGTGGTGCCGCGGTGAGCCTCCCTCCCTCTGGCCAGGGAAGCCACAGATGACTGCCTGGCCCCGAGTCCCATGCTTGCTGGGTTTCCGCAGGTCTGCTGTCTGCTAGAGACTCTGAAGCAACCGCCAGGCCTCCACATGTCCTCCCCTGGCCAGGAACTCCCCAAGGGACTGCGCAGGCCTCCACCTGGCACCTGCAGGGCCCCTGCAGGCCTGCCCCTTGCCAGTAAATCCCCTGGTGACTGTGTGGCCCTGTGACCCAAGCCTGTAGGGCTTCTGGCAGGCCCAACATCTGCGAGGAACTCTGCTTGCAACCGCCAGGCCTCTGCAGGTGCACCCCAGCCAGGAACTACCTCGGCGACCACACAGGCCTCTGCCTGGCACCACCTGACACCCACAGGGCCCCTGGAGGCCAGCCCCTGGCCAGTAAATTCCCTGGTGACTGTGCGGCCCCACGCCTGAGCCTACAGGGCTTCTGCAGATCCGCCTTCTACCAATAACCCCTCCTGCAACTGCCAGGCCTCTGCAGGCCCACCTTGGGCAAGGAACTCCCCCGGCCACCACCTGGCCTTGCGCCCCATGCTTGCTGGGCTTCCGTAGGTTTGCTGTCTGCTACAGACTCTTCAGTGACCACCAGGCCTCCGCAGGTCCTCCCCGACCAGGAACTCCCCTGGCAACTGAGCGGGCCACCGCCTGGCACCCTCAGAGCCCCCACATCCCCGCCCCTGGCCAGTAAATCCCCTGGCGCCCCAAGTCTGCAGGGCTTCTGCAGGCCCGCCTTCTGCCAAGGACTCAGCCCACAACCACCAGGCCCCCACAGGTCCAGCCCCAGCCACGGGGAGTCCTGGTGACCCATCTGTCTCAGCCTGGCACCCACATGGCCTCTTAAGGCCAACCTTCTGCCAGGGACTCCGCAGGCAACAGCCAGGCCTCTGCAGGCCTGCCCCCAGTCAGGAACTCCCCACAACTGCCTGGCCCTGCATCCTGCACTTGCCTGACTTCTGTAGGTCTGCCTTCTGCCAGGGACTCTGCCTGCGACTGCCAGACCCCTGGCCAGGTACACTCCCGGTGACTCTGCGGACCTCCACCTGGCACCCATGGGGCCTCCGCAGGCCAGCCTTCTGCCAGGGACTCTGTCAGTGACCACCAGGCTCCTGTGCAGGCTCAAAGCTGGCCAAAAACTTTCTGGACCACCGAGTGGCCCTGCGTCCACCACTTGAAGGGCCTCCACAGTCCCGCCTTCTATCAGGGACTCCACCAGCAACTGCTGGGCCCCTGCAAGTCCGCCCCTGGCCAGAGATTCCTCTGGTGACTGTGCAGGCCTGCGTCTGGCATCTGCAGGGCCTCAGCAGGTCCACCTCTGACAAGGAACTCCCCTGGTAACCACGTGGACCTGCGCCCCACAATTGCCAGGCCCTGCAGTCCTGCCTTCTGCCAGGAACTCTGCCGGTGACTGCCAGGCCCCCGCAAGCTTGCCTCTGGCCAGGAACTCCCCTAGCAACAATGTGCCCCCATGCCCCAAGCCTGCAGGGTCTCCACAGCCAGCCCTCTGCCAGGGACTCCTCTGGTGACTGCCAGGCTTCTGTAGGCTCACCCTCAGCCAGGAACTCCCCTGGTAATCACATGGCCCCGCACCTGGCACTCTGAGAACTGTGTGCACCATCCCCTGCCCTTTTGCTGCATCCAGGGGTGCCATACTGCGGGGCTGCTCCCACAGTCAGAACTCCCTGGCTGGGGCAGTCCCAGAAGATCTAGACAGAGGCACTCACTACAAAGTTCCAGCAACAATAGAGGGGTCCCACCAGGGTCTAATCTTTGAGAGACCCTTTCCCAACTCTGAGGACGGCCAGACGCAACGGTGAGAAACAATCACAGGGCAGAATCAATGGAAAAACTCTAGCAATATGAATAATCAGAGTAGTTGAACTCCTCCAACAAACGACAAGGCAGACACAGCACAATATCTCTTGCATAGGCAAATGGCTGAGATGTCTGAAATCAAATTCAGAATCTGGATTGCAAATAAGATCAGTGGAATGGAGGAAAAGATGGAATTAGAATTTCAAGCAGTAATTCAAAAGATGACCCAAAAGATGGCTCAAGAATTCAACGAATTCAGACAAAATGACCAAAGATTTTGACACATTGAGACAAGAAGTTGCAGCCCTTAAATATCCAAGAAATTCATTAGAATGCCTCAGTAACAGAATGGAGCAAGCAGAAGAAAGGATTTCTGACAGGGAAGACAAAGCTTTCGAATGTTCTCAAACATCCAAAGAGCAATAGAAATGGAAGGCAAAAACAGATCACTCTCTCAGAGAGCTCTTGGATAATTCAAAGAAAACCAATATTCGCCTCATAGGGATCCCCAAAAGTGATGAAGTGGCTTCACAAGACACAGAGTCTCTTATTCATGAGATTATGAAAGAGAACTGTCCAGACATGCCAAGAGATTCTGAAATTCAGATAGCAGACAGTTTTAGAATCCCAGCACAACTCAATCCGAATAAGACATCCCCCAGGCACCTCATAATTAAGTTCACTAAAGTTGAAGGAGAAAATTTTGAAAGCAACCAGACGCAAGAAATCGATAACCTATAAGGGGAAGAATATTAGAATAACTGAAGATCTCTCTGATCAAACCTTTCAAGCTAAAAGAGAATGGTAATCGACTTTTAATCTCCTTAAACAAAAAAACTTTCAACCTAGGATCCTGTATTCAGCCAAACTGAGTTTAATTTATGATGAAGAAATTTAATACTTTAATGACATCCACATGTTGAAGAAATTTGCTATAACTAAACCAGCTCGCCACGATATTCTCAGACCTATCCTTCATAATGACCAGCGTAATCCTCCAACGCAAAAGTAAACTCATCCAGAAACTTTGTATCAAATTCCAACTTCCACAATTATGAAAGGATTAAAAGTGTCCACTAGATTTTCTGAAGATTTATCAATATTTTCAATTAATGTGAATGGTTTAAATTGTCTTCTAAAGAGGCATAGGTTGGCTGACTGGACACAAAAACTCAGGCCAGATATCTGTGGCATACAAGAATCTCACCTTACCTTAAAAGATAAATTTAGACTCAAGGTGAAGGGATGGTTATCTATATTCCAGGCAAATGGAAAACAGAAAAAAGCAGGTGTTGTAATCGTATTTGTAGATACAATAGGCTTTAAACCAACCAAAGTAAGGAAGGATAAAAATGGACATTTCATATTTGTTAAAGGTAATACTCAATATGATGAGATTTCAATTATTAATATTTATGCACTCAACCAGAATGCGCCTCAATTTATAAGAAAAACTCTAATAGACATGAGTAACTTGATTTCCTCCAGTTCTATAGTAGTTGGAGATTTTAATACTCCTTTAGCAGTGTTGGATAGATCCTCTATGAAGAAGCTAAGTAAAGAAATTTCAGATTTAAACGTAACCATTCAACAACTGGATTTAACAGACATCTACAGAACATTTCATCCTAATAAAATTGAATACACATTCTTCTCAGCACCCCATAGAACATACTCCAAAATTAATCACATCTTAGGTCACAAGTCTAATCTCAGCAAATTTAAAAGAATAGAAATTATTCCTTGCATCTTCTCAGACCACCATGGAATAAAAGTTGAACTCAACAATAACAGGAATCTGCAAACTCATACAAAAACATGGAAGCTAAATAACCTTATGCTGAAGGACAGCTGGGTCATAGATTAAGAAGGAAATTACCAAATTTTTGGAACAAAATGACAATGAAGACACAAATTATCAGAACCTCTGGGATACTGCGAAGGCAGTCCTAAGAGGGAAATTTAAAGCACTGCAAGCCTTCCTCAAGAAAATAGAAAGGGAGGAAGTTAACAACTTAATGGGACATCTCAAGCAACTGGAGAAGGAAGAACATTCCAACCCCAAACCCAGCAGAAGAAAAGAAATAACCAAAATTAGAGCAGAATTAAATGAAATTGAAAACAAACGAATTATAGAACAGATCAATAAATAAAAAAGTTGGTTTTTTGGAAAGGTCAATAAGATAGACAAACCTTTGGGTAACTTAACCAGGAGAAAAAGAGTAAAATCTCTAATTTCTTCAATCAGAAATGGTAAAGATGAAATAACAACAGACCCCTCAGAAATCCAAAAAATCCTCAATGAATACTACAAGAAACTTTACTCTCAGAAATATGAAAATCTGAAGGAAATTGACCAATAATTGGAAGCATACCACCTATCAAGACTTAGCCAGAACCAAGTGGAAATGTTGAATAGGCCTATATCAAGTTCTGAAATAGCATGAACAATACAAAATCTCCCTAAAAAGAAAAGCCTGGGACCACATGGCTTCACATCAGAATTCTACCAAACCTTTAAAGAGGAACTAGTACCTATATTACTAAACCTCTTCCAAAATATAGAAAAAGAAAGAATACTACCCAATACATTCTATGAAGCAAACATCACTTTGATCTCTAAATCAGGGAAAGACTCAAGAAGAAAAGAAAATTATGGACCAATATCACTAATGAATACTCATGCAAAAATATTCAACAAGATCCTAGCAAACAGAATCCAGCAACACATCAAACAAATTATACACCATGACCAAGTGGGCTTTATCCCAGGATCTCAAGGCTGGTTCAATACACATAAATCCATAAATGTAATTCAGCACA
>CAUYON010114094.1:0-43154 GCA_963573935.1 Arctocebus calabarensis
TTTATATAGTGATCAAGGAAATGCCATGAAGGATATCTGTAACAGTATGATCAAAATATTTCTGAATGTATATGAATCGTGCCCTGTGATTGCACCAATGTACATAATTATGATTCAATAAAATTATTAAAAAAAACAAAACTTCAGACCTAGGCTAGCACCTGTTAGCTTATACGATATTAGATTGTTTGTGATTAACTTACTCTGGAGCTTCTGTTCCAACGAGATTAAATAAAAACATCCATTAACACACATTAGTAAGGAGAACCAACATCTATGTAAATATGTAAACGTCAAGGAGTAAACAGGAAGGTGAAGAAGATGCACAGAACTGATGCAATGGAGACAATCCTATTAGGGAGAGGATAAAAGAACAAGGTCAAGGGAGAGGGTCAAAGAACAAAGTCAACCATTAGCATTAAAGGTACTGGAGAGGCAGCCACATGTGCTCTCTAGAAGCTAAGAGATGGAGACATATTCAGTAAGTCTGTGGATTATCAACATTAAGACAAGCAGAAATAAATACTTCATTTCTGTCTGATTCTAGGTATGTTCACCTTTTATTTTTTATTTTGATAACTGTCCATTTCTGATGTTTTTTAACCTGATATTTTTTAAGTTTTAAAACTAAATTCCATAACCACAATCATCATTCCTATAGTCATCGACAGGATCATCACCAATATGGCTCAACTTTATATTAATAAAGACAAAAGACACAAAATTACCCCTTTACTTTAGTCTCCAGTAACTCTAATGACACTGGCAAACTTTATCAAGGGCACAAGTGAAAAGCCAATGCCAGTGACTGCGCCTCAGTTATTCATAACAGCAATAACATGACTAATTCCAAGTATGCCTCACTTTCTTACCTCTAACAGAAACTGAACGTGAGTCGTGGCTATACCGTTTGGTTATACCTTCAGAGAACACTTGCTTTTCCTCAAGTATATTATGAAATATTCATCTTGGGAAATGGCTTACCAAAAAATAAAACAAGCAGACTTTGGGAAATGCTGTATCCCATGGTCCCTCTTGGACTCACAAGGCATATTAGCATATTAGGGCTTCTCGCAATACAGAAGCTATCTTAACTAAGCGAGTCGTAAGTTCATTTGACCCTATGGGACCCCCTCTCCTTCCTATTCCTTTATAGACAATCTATGACCATCTTACAGAACTCGTATATCCAGAAAGATACTCTGGGAAAGACTCTTTTGACTGATAAGGGATAGAATTAATTGAGATGCATATTACATGTTCATAAAGTTTGAAAACACTAATTATTCAGCTTTAGGAAGAGTCACAGCAGCACAATGAAATGAATGTGGGAAGGAACAGGTTTCTGGAAATAACAAGACCCATCAGTGGTAAACGCTCCACTTACTTAAGGAGATTCCCCAGATTAAAGAGAGCCCGGTTATGCTGTGGATGCAGCTGGAGAGCCCTCTGATAGTACATCTTTGCCTCCGCCGTGTCTCTCGTCAGCGTTCCAAGGTTGTTCAGGGCACTTGCATGGCGTGGATACAACCTGCAAAGTTAAAAATATTAAGCCGTGATGGTTCAAAAACTTCTAAATTGGGCACAATATGCTTGTTCCTTCCCCCGGCAGGTATGGCAGAACCAAAATGGAACACTGAATTCTTCCTTGGCTGGAATGGTTTGTCTAGGTCAAATGTTGCTGATCAGCTCTTTTTGCAGCTGAAGGCAAAGAAATACAGCTAGGAAGCACATTTCTGACATTCAGTGGTATAAATAAAACTCTGCAAGGGGTACAGTGTACACTTTACCAGTGATAGGCACACCAAAAGCCCAGGCTCCAACACTACACAATATATACATACATACATAACAGAATTCAACTTGTATTCCCTACATCTATTAAAATAGAAAAAAAAATCATCACATAGTGTTAAAATAAACAGTATGCAAATCTAGCAAGGTGAGATAAATTGTAGTCCTTTGGGGCCTGTGATAGAATATTCTTCTTGGCTAGGTGCTGAGAGTCTGGTCTGGCAGGGCTGCTGACCGGCCTGTAGAGGGCTCCCGTTCTCCCAAATGCTGGGTGATCATTTGATGACAGGCCCTCATAAACACTTTTGATTGGAGCATGATTGAGAATGGATGATGCATAAGGTTTCCCTATATAAAAGAACCTTATTTATTTATTTATTTATTTTTGAGACAAGGTCTCTCTGTGGCCCTGGCTGGAGTGCCGTGACATCAGCCTAGTTCACAGCACCCTCAAACTCCTGGGCTCAGGTGATCCCTATTGGCCTCCTCCATGACTGGGATCACTTGGCTGGGATCACCACGATGCCTGGCTAGTTTTTCTATTTTTAGAAGAAATTGGATCTTGCTTTTGCTCAGGCTGGTCTTGAACTCTTGAGCTCAAAGGATCCTCCCACCTCGGCCTCCCAGAGTGCTGGGATAATAGGTGTGAGCCACTGTGCCTGGTTGTAAAATAAACTTTTTTTTTTTTTTTGAGACAGAGCCTCAAGCTGTCACCCTGGATAGAGTGCCATGGTATCACAGCTCACAGCAACCTCCAATTCCTGGGCTCAAATGAGTTTCCTGCCTCTGCCTCCCAAGTAGCTGGGACTACAGGTGCCCGCCACAACACCCGGCCATTTTTTGGTTGCAGCCGTCATTGTTGTTTGGTGGGCCCGGGCTGGATTCGAACCCGCCAGCTCAGGTGTACGTGGCTGGCACCTTAGCCCGGTGAGCCACAGGCGCCAAGCCGTAAAATAAACTTTATGTCTAAAATGCCTCTCCATTCCAAATCTCTTTTTTCCGTTTTATCTCATTTTCTAGATCCTATTGCAATTTGGCTCCAACTGCCCTGAAAATCTTCAGAACTCAGAGCACTTAGAAATGAAAAATTAAATAGCACACAATGAAGTGCCAGACAGCCTTCCCAGTGTTTAAATGCAAAAGTGAAGGAGGACGGTGTATACAACAGGAATCCAAATCTATCCTGATTAAGGTAGGAAGGGAGTTAATTTATTTCCTTAACTCTAAACTGTAAAGAACCCAAATCAGCATGGCTACATAATTGAGTTGTTTCTGATCCACTTAGAGTGGACGTTTTCAGCAGTCTAATAGGTTTGCTCCATCTCTGTCACCCAGAGTCACCCAGAAGCCTGTGGAGCTGGTTTTTAATGTAGAAATGCCAGGATAATGCCCACGTAATAAATACAGGAGTTGTACTTGTCCAGTCTCTTGACAACCAAATGCTATACTTGCCCCCTAAAAATCAATTGAATTTGGGGACAGAAATGGTTCCTGTTAGAAGGACAACGGAAGACACGTTGAGCAACTTTTTTAAATTTTTGCTCAATCCAGAGTTCCTAAAGTTTATTTGACCCTTCCTTACTCCCTTCTAAGATATCTAAGAATACCCCTTAGAACAGTATTTCCAGGAAGACACTTTATAATATGCCCCTTAGCTGACAAAGGGTAGCAGCAATTCAGATGGATATTACATCCTCCCAAAGCTAGAAAGCCCTCATTATTAACCCCAGCTTTGGATGCTGCTGGGAGAGATATATTTAGAGGAAGGCTGGCAGAAAGAAACACAGGGAGCCAGCAGGGAGCGAGTGTTTGCATTAGCAAGGACGATTTAGGGTCCAGATACCAGTCCTCTCACACCCAGCCTCACAGTTCCTGAGAGATCAGTGCTTGGTGTTCTCCTGGGATCCCCTCAGGGGACACTGAGAGGTGTGGAGAGACACAAAAACCTCACTGCCCATTCACTCAGGAAAAACGTCCAGGTCTGCTGGAGTCTAAGAACTCTTGGAAGTGTTTGCACAGCACACTGCACCCCAGACTCAAATGCTTAAGGAGTTTGTTTTTGTTTCACGTTAACCAAAGCATTCCGACCCCCAAAAGACCAAAGGGATGGTTAGTGAACACGGTGAGGGCAACTCCCATACTGTTTCCAAAAAATATACTTGTCACATGTGCTTTCTTTTATCTCAGACGAGGCAACTTCTTAAAACTTTCTCTTTTCCTTATTCCTTTAGGCTTTGGAACCCATGAAATAAACACCGGAGGTGACAACACTAAAGACAAAGAAGGACAGTCTACATTCAGTAAGAGCGTCCACCACGGCCTCCCTCTGTGAAGGGCATGTCTGCTCTGCAGGGGACTGGTCTGAGCCAACTTCATGGACCTCACTGTCACTCATGTCCCTAATGCCATTTAAATAAACAGTCTCGTATTTCAAAGGTCACTGATTACAAAAATGATTTTTCTTTCTCTCTTTTTTTCCTTCCAGTCAGAAACAGAATACAAATCCACCCTGAACTCTAAAAACCATAACAAGCAGTGTCAAGAGCAGCAAAGAGAAACAAATGGAAGGACTGGGAGACAAATCTTTAACATGCCTTGTGCTCTAGGAACCAACCTGCAGCTACAGAAACACAAAGCTCAGGAGAAGAGGACGTGGTGGCCAGCCATAGCCAGGGAAGAGGCTCTATGTTAAACAAGAATATGTAGCGTGACTTACTAACTCTGCTACCCAGCACAGTCCTCCACCTGGAAAAGGTGAGGACATTGCTTATTCCTGGTACTAACAAGGGTCTATGCCGATATCCTTTTCCTCACTGGGTATCTGATTAGGTTCACATCAACATATGCAAGCAATAACATTATTTATGAAACTAACCTGAATTTCATTAAAAGGATTCTTAATAACTAGGTCAGGAAAAATATCTAAAAATATTTGTATAGATATAGTTTCTTAAAACTCTTCTATTTACTGCAGGCCTATGGGAAGACAAAGTTTATCTTTTGTGTTTACTTTTGAAATAAATTCATGTGTGATTAGCATGGGTCTAATTCAATCCTGAAGTTTCCAGAAGGGGGATCTTCCACTGGGAAGATGAATAATTTAAGAGATATTGCTACATCAATTGTCAGAATATTAAGTCTATCTTGACTTTGACTTCTATAGATTTATTTTACAAAAGTCTTGGGAATTCCATCTAACCCCAGTGGGAACAACCCAAGTTACAAACCCCCAAAGCTGCAGACGCCGGACAGAAGGGAATACTTCTACACTGCTGCTGGGACGGTAAACTACTACCGCCACTTTGGAAAGAAGTATGGAAAATCTTCAAAGAATTCAAAATAGAACTTGTGAGGGATCCCACAATCCCATTACTAGGCATCTACCCAGAAGAAAAAAAAATCTTTTTATCATCAGGACATTTGCACTAGATTGTTTATCACTTTATAATTGCCCAAATGTGGAAGCAACCCAACTATGAACAGATTATAACCTGTGGTATATGTATACCAGGGAATACTATTTGGGCATTAAAAAAGATGGAGACTTTACACCTTTTTTTCTTTTTTATTTTTTTACTGGTTCAGGAATATGTTTATTTCATAAATAGTAACTTTTGTTAAGTATGATATCTAGTTCACTGCATATCAGATCTATTAAAATAGACATTTATAATTATCAAATATCTTTACACAATCTAATTTTCTTACATTTGAATATATACATATATATTTGCAATTTGGGCCAGGGCCAGGCTCAAACCCACCACCTCTGGTACATGGGGCTGGCGCCCTACTCCTTGAGCCACAGGCGCCGCCCTGAAAATATTTGTATTAATGTTTGAAACTAGGGCACAGAAATACTTCCCAGGAACATGCAGAGATAGAAGACATAATATATTTTTATTCTTGTGCATAGAATACTGTCTTCTCACTTTTCCTTCTGGCTAACTCTTAATCAGAGACACAGAAAATATTTTCTTTTATATAAATATTCTATATCTTCCCTGAGCTCACCACATCTTCTGTGCTCCCAAAGAATTCACCCATCTCTCTGACAGAACACGTGTCATTGCGTAGTGTGATTATATTAGCCATCTTTGCTTTCCTAATGAAACAGCAAATTCACAAAGGGAGACTACATTTTGCCTACCTTTTGGACTTTACACCTTTTGTATTAACCGGGAGAGAGTTGGACAGCATTCTCTTTAATAAAGTATCACAAGAATACAATGCATTCAGTACTAATATGAAGCCAGTAGATGAACGAATATATGCCCATACAAGAGAAAAACTCAATTTAATTCAAGTTGAAGGCAGGGGAGAGACAAGAGGGACACTGGTGTGCTTCCACCTGATGGGCACAATGTAAGGGTACATGGCACACCTTTTGGGTGAGGGGCACAACGGGGGCCTTTCCTGACACATGCAAACATTGTAACCTAAACCGTTTGTATCCTCGGCTTAATCTGGGGGGAAAAAGTCTTGGTGATTCCCTTCCCCCTCCAAAAAAACCTCAGTAAAATATTTATTAAACTAGAGCAGAGTAGTGGTTTTCCTGGCCTGTTTTAAACAACTGTTACTGGATTTTTCATTCTCACAGTATTAGTCAACATTTGTAATGTTATGAGGAGTCTCTTGCTGTATATTTTTATCAGTATTTTGATGTTTAATTGTTAATATTATAGAGTATATGCTATACTGTCAAATAATTCTGCTATACAGGGAAGATTATTTTTTCCTCTTTCAAAAAAATAGGTACAGAAATATGGTTCTAGGAGCTGAAGAGAGTTTTTTTTCAAGTATTGAATAGTTTAGATTCTTGAGAAACATAACATCCATTTAAGCATGTTAGCAGTTCTTAATTTTTTATCTAGTGGCATTTGCTTAAGTGGAATTTATAAAGTAGGCAGTCAAGGACATTATTACCCTCTGTTTCCAGTCATCTTGTCTTTAAAAAATGAACACCAAGAACATGTTAATAGGAAAAAGTCTTGGGCAAGAAACAGTTGCCTCAGGAAAAAAATAGAAGGCAGGAACAAAAGAAAATCCACAAGAACCTAGGCTGTGTTAATGGTAGGTTACATTTTAGAGCACTTTTTCAGGGCTGGGTGCAGTGGCTCACACCTGTAATCCTAGCACTCTGGGAGGCCGAGGTGGGCGCATAGCCTGAGCTCACGAGTTCAAGACCAGCCAGAGCGAGACCCCTGTCTCTAAAACAAATAGCCAGGTGTTGTGGTGGGGACTTACAGCCCCAGCTACTTGGGAGGCTGAGGCAAGAGAATCGCTTGAGCCCAAGAGTCGGAGCTTACTGTGAGCTATGACACCATGGCACTCTACCAAGGGTGACAAAGTGAGACTCTGTTTAAAAAAAAAAAAGTGCTTTCTCTTACATTGTCTCATTTAATCTTCAAAATTCCTTAAGTAAAATGATTACACAATTTTATAGTTCAGGATTGATTAGGAAAAAAAGACATCTCAGAAGCACTTGTGTTCTTAAGTGTTAAGAAGACGGATGGTTCTTGCAATCTATGTTGTTGAAATTCATTTGTCATTCAAAATTCAGCAAATAAATAATTTGCTATAAATCAGAACTATTTACAGTACTTTCTCCTTTTTGTTTCTTTGGATAATTCATTCAGTTATAATCTTACAGGAACTAGTTTTCATTGGTAGAAATGAAGCACACTCAACACTCATGAAGCTTGGCTACTGAGATTCTTATTTACTAAAAAATTTGTCACTTGCTATATAAAATAACTATGGTATCTCCAGAAAACACAGTATCAGCCAGGTGCAGTGGCATATACCTATAATCCTAGCATTCTGGGAAGCAGAGGCAGGAGGATCTCTTGAGCTCAAGAGTTCAAGTCCAAACTCAGTCCTGGATAAGAGCAAGATCCTGTCTTTACTAAAAATAGAAAAAAAATTATCCAGGTGTGGTGGTATGCCTATAGTTCTAGCTGTTCAGGAGGCTGAGGCAGGAGGATCACTTGAGTCTAGGAGTTTGAGGTTGCTGTGGACTAAGGCTGATGCCATGACACTCGAGCTTAGGAGACAGAGCTCAAAAAAAAAAAAAAAAAAGCACACCATTGTAGAAAGGTATTTAGAATTAACAGCACTCAGTAAGCAGATGTACATACATGCTTTCCAACTACCCTTCTTAAGCTGTAATGTTAATTAAAGACACATAAACATTAAGCTGTATAGTTCTAAAGTTTAGCTTTACATTGTGTTTCAGTCATGCACTTTAAATTTTGTACATTCTGTTTGAAAGTTAAGGATACTGCTAAATTTTCATGATCTAAGTACCTTATAAGGTCATTCATTGTTCAAATATATTGAACCATGTGCTCCAGCTTGCAATTTCCTTTCAGAGTATACACACCCTGATTTATCTGTCTGATCATCATTCCACACATTAATTTATTTGAGGTTAACTGTGCTAAGGTCAGATGTTTATTTTCTATTTCCTGTTGAGAAAACCAGAATCCAAAAGAAAAACATAACTGGAAAAAATATTTCACCATTAAACGTTGATTTAACTGGACTAAAAAATTCACAAAGTAAATTTCATTTCAGGAGATGATAGAGTCTTTTCAACCATGTTAGCCTCTGATATATTGTAACTGCCCGGTTCCTTCATGTTAGAACATTTGAATGATGTCACTAAATTGTACTCAGGTAGGACTGGGAATTTTATTGGCCTGCTTCTTTAATAGTTTGAAATTGCCATTAAGACCTCGTAAGTAAATCTTACTACCTCTGCTTCACTGCTTCTGATCCATTGTAGACAGCCTGGGGGGAAAACCTCAAATGCAATTTAGGGAACTGTCTCCCACAATGGGCCAACTAAATCATCTGACCTCCCACAATGGATGGCCTCCAAGTGGCCCAGAAGGACTCCACCCTGATGATTTCCCAAGATTATGTGGAATACAAGGCTGGCTCTTGGATGTCTTAGGAAATGAGTCATTTTAAGAGGCTGAATTTTTCTGATTCCTAAGAATGTACTTGTATGGCTTGAAAAATTTGCTAAATTAAAAACTTCTCTACGATTTTAATTAGAAATGGCGAACATAATTCACTTTTCTCAGAGGCTTGGAGTGACCATGGTGAACTCTGGATTTTGTGGCAGGATGAACAGGAAGCTGCTTTGCTGGAGTGAAATAATAATTGATTTGGAGTCAGAAGCCATAAGACTTACTAGGTGTGTGAGCTTTTTCTTGTCACTGTTTTTTTAAGTACTGTGAAGGAAGATGTGTGACTTGGACTTTATTGTTTATGATGTTTACCTGCAGTATTGTTTCACCAGACAAATATTTACTAAGCATCATTCTCCTGGCACTGTTCTCCATGCTGGGGAGAAAAGCTTTCTGCTCTGGTGGGGGGTCTACCATTTAGTAGAAGAACACAGACAATTAGCAAAACAAAAGGCAATGGGTAAGTATAACAGAGGGTGATACATGCAGTGGAGAGGAAGGAAGCAAAGAAGGGGAGGAGGGTCTGTTTGTAACAGAGGCATAGGCCTGAAAGGGGGTAAAATGTATTGCAAGCTGTCTCTTTAAACATCCTCCCCCCTCTTTCCAGGGATTAAAATCTTCATTCCTGCCAGAGGCCCGTCATCTGAGGGGCAGAGGCTTTTTCCATGGGACCATCTTCACTGGGGATGGAGATAAAGTGGACCAGGACCACCAACCACAGTTAGACAGCAATGGCCCAAGGCTGAAACCCCCTTTCCAAGGGAGGATGATGGTTCTTTCAGAAGAGAACCTGCCATCCTCCTCATTTGTGGGCCAGTTAGCACATTTCTCTTTCCTTTTTCTCAAACTGCTTGTCCTTCTTCTTCATTAAGCTTTGGGGACTAGAATCGAACTTATGGAATCATGCCGGCAATGCTTGCAAGTCTAAGAAGGGTGGTCAGGGAAGGCCTCACCAACAACAGGGCACATCTGAGGAGTTTCTGCAGGAGGTGAGGGAGGCACTCTGTAGGTGAGGGGGGACAGTGTTCCGGGATTGGGAGGAGGAAGCAGAGCACAAAGGCCATGACACAGGAACTGGATGGGCCTGGCGTGGGCTGGACCCCAGGGGCTGGAGCCCAGTGGGCAAGAAGAGCAGCAGGAGGTGGCCCCAGGGACGTGTGGTTCAGGCAGGGGAGGTCTATGTGGAGGCTACAGCAGGGCCCTGACTTTGGGGCCTCTGGAGACTTCCAAGCCGGGACTGCTGATGGCACATCCCCCATCCCTGGGAATGGGGAAAACCAGGAGACCAGTTAGGAGGTTAGGAGCTTACTGTGGCTTTCCAAGTAACAGGCGATGGGGCAGCGGAGGTGCTGGGATTCTGTGTATGCTAGTCACATTTACTAATGAGACTGCACTGCCAGGTACCTAGACACACACTTTAAACCTTTTACATGAATCACCTTGTAATCCTCCAACCCTCCGAGGTAGGCAGCATCCCTATTCTCATTTTAACAAACAATCTAAAACTTATTCTGCTAAAATAGTCCTATTTGCTTACATAAGAAGGCATAAAGGAGGTGGATGTAGTGGATGCCATTTCGCATCACTCAAGAGTCCCCCTGGAGAGCAAGGCGTGATCCCCCTGGTTGCCGGGAGTGGTGGATGCTGACAGTTCAGCTCGGAGCCTGTTTGGGTACCACTCGGCCCAGCTCTTCTCTGAGTATCCATTGAGTTGCCTGCCCAAGGCTACATTCTGTCCTGGTAGTAACTGGGTGAAAAGGGAGTGGCATAAAGGCAAATCTCTTGCCTCCATTTAGGCCAACTCTCAGGTGCCATCCCAGCTCCACAGCACCCCACAGGTGGGCTAAGGCCTCTCTTGAAACTGCATCTCATCCCAGCATCCGCTTCCCCCCCCCCCCTTCATCCTGCTTCCTTGGTATTCCTGAGGGCAGTCCTTAATCTTGCTGCATGCAAATCTCTGCCTTGGATTCTGTTTCTTGGGGAACCACACCTAAGTGAGTTTTTTAAGTGGAAAAAAGTGGTATAAGGCAGGAAAAAAAACAAAAGACAGCTAGAGAGTGAAAATTTTTTGGAGATAAATTATGGAGGTTGCTTTTCTAAACAAAGTAATATTTGATTTCCTGATTTTAATCAATAAAACCACCAGATTTAATTAACACAACATATTCTATAGTGAGAATATAATTTCATCAACAAGAAACAAAAATAATTTCAAGTGTCTACTTGTGATTTAGAAAGCATATTGAGACTTTTATAAGTAAAATAGCATACCAGCTGAAAAACACATCTCCTCCTGTTAAACTTGGCTAACACATGTTACTGGAATTTTAATTCTTCCCTGAAATGCATGGCAGATGGTATTCAAGGCCACCTGTAGTCATGGGAGATATTTTAAAACATTCATTCAAAATAGGCTGCGTAAAGAGGACTTTTTAAATACTCATTGACTCCTGATTATGAAAACATGTTCGAGCTTCACACCAAGCCTTGCCTTAGGGTATAACTTGTTTTTCTGTTTGAATTTAACAGACAATAGTTTTATAAATAGCATTATTAAAAAGAATTATAATAAAGTAATTTTAATGATATACACAAGATGTCAAAGAACGACAGTTACTTATACTTACGGTCAGACTTTTTTCTTTCTTTCTTTATTTTTATTTATTCATTTTTTTGGAGACACAGTCTCATTCTATGGCCCTAGGCTAGAATGCAGTGGTATCAGCCTAGCTTGCAGTGGCATCAACCTAGCTCATAGCAACTTCAGACTCCTGAGTTTAAGCAAACCGCCTGTATTAGCCTCCTGGGTAGCTGGGATTAAGGGTACCTGCCACCATGCCTGGCTAATTTTTCTATTTTTTTTTTTTACAGTCTCACTTTTGCTCAGGCTGGTCTTGAACCTCTGAGCTCAAGCAATCCACTAGTGTTGGCCTCCCAGAGTGCTAGGATTATAGGCATTGAGTCACCACAGTCTGCCAATCAGATTTCCTTAGATTCTAAGGATATGGTGTATCTTCAGTACTTATTCCATTATTACCTCTTTTTCCCCATGTACACTTATCACAGTCTAACAGAATCTCATTGCTGAGTTCCAGTTAGCCATGCAGGAGAGAATACAAAGAATTATATCAATTGGCACTATTGTTATGATAAGTCTCTATTTTATGTATTCAAGAAATGCCAATCAGAAAGATTTTAGTTCTATCTTTTACCTTGTGTTAGCCAACTAAGTAGTGAATACAGATTTCTTTTGCATAAGAGCATTAAAAACACAATGTAAGATTTGTTATGCCAATATAAAAGAGCCTGGTCTTCTAGATTGATAAAATTTAAGCACAAAAAAGAATTTTTCTATTCAAAATTAGTAAATATTCTGAAAATGCTTAAGAAAGAATAGTTCCAAAAATTACTGTTGAATTATGTGAGTGAAATAACCAGAGGAGAAAAATCAGAAAAATCTCAAGTCTACCCAAATTACTCTGCAAGTATCTTAAAATTTTTATTCCAATTTAAAATATCAAAACTGATAATCACAGCAGTGAATTACAGATGTGGTTTTTGCAGATTCTAATCAGTACACTCTTACTCAAAGAAAAGAGCTTGATTTGACATCCGAAGATTGGTGAACAGATTTACATACGAAATTTCAGGGTGAAATAGAATACTTACGAGCATGATTAACTTCTGTGATTCTCTACCTTTAACTGACTTTTAAAGCCAACCAACAATGTACACAGGTGGCCAAGGACACGTTTAGCATCTTCTAAACTATTCCTCCTTTCCAGCTATATAATAGGATGAGGGATTTCCTAGGAGTTCTTGTGTAGCAAGAATTGAATTGTTCAGCAGTCTCCTAACTTTCTCTTCTCACCATGTCAGGTGGCATGTGAGAAGGGTTTTCAGAGTAACTGAATGGTTGTTAAGCTTTGGAGGCACATAGCAGATACGCCAGTGTTTTTCTGATGCTCCAACATAGATAATCCCAGACTTTCCAGTACTGCAGTAGGTAGAAACAGGAGAGCTGACCCTTGCAGCAAAGCAAAGCTAACACTCATGTTGGTTGAGGATTTAAGGGAAGAAGTCTGACATTTCTCTTTGATGATCTGGGTCTTAAATGGAATCCATAACTTTAGTTGCAGCATTTTCCAGGGGAGGGCTCCCTTGAACTATAGAAATATAATAAATGAGGTATACCGAAAGGGAGGAAATGCCAGTGGTACTTCTGCATTATTTACAAAATAAAAGAGTGAAAAAGAAGCAAAATATTCATGTCATATATAATTAACAGCTTAATGTAGTGCTGTTTTTGTACGCCAGCCAAAGAGAAACCGGTATAGATACAACCCTTATGACTAACTTCACTACTGCCTTTGGGATCCACGCAGTGAATACAGCAGTAACGGATAGCTGTTGCACCTGATTTCAGATAATAGCGCCTTTAACCTTGCATTTCCCCATTCACTCTCTTCTAGCTGTGTGCAAATATGGAAAACATCAGACACACTGAAGTTGAAGTAAGAGGTGGAACATTTGGGAGGGACAGAAATCCCTGTCTCAGCAACTTCCAGAGAAATATCACAGTAAGGGCAATCTTCCAGTCACCACGGAGAAATCATCACCACACTGATGAATAGGCCTGGTATTTTCCCTTTCTGTCTAACACAGAAGAGTGACAATTTAATTTTTTACAAAAACAAAAACATAAACACCCACGTTGGCTGCAAATTTACCACAGGGTTATCCACGTAAGAAATGGTATTTTCAAGCAGAAGTATTTTGAACCTGGTCTGAGGGCATAAAATATTTCACTAATTACTGTGCATTATATTTATAGATTTAATTGTTTTTCCCCCTTTCTCAAGGGACATATGTCTTCCAGAAACATGGTTACTGAAGCAAAAGTTTATTTTTACTGTTTGACGGGAAAAGAAGCGGAAGTCTCCAACCAGCTACTATTATTCTGTAAAATTAACTGCCAGGGACTTCTGCTTAATTTATACTTTGGCCCCAAGCTGTGCCATATAGTCTGCCTTATTTTTCTGTTTGAACTTGACAGGATATAGTCTTTTATAATAAAACAAATTTTTAAAACTACTGATACATTTTCTTTTAATCAGTATTTTTCACCAGATGGTATCCGTTTCAACAATGCCATCTAAAATTGTTCAACATCAATTATTAAGGCCAGGTGCATGGTTCACACCTATAATCCCAGCATTATAGGGAGGCTGGGAGAGTGGATCGTCTGAGCTCAGGAGTTCAAGACCAGCCTGAATAAGAGTGATAGCCCATCTCTAAAAACTAGTGGGGTGTTGTGGTGGGTGCTGGTAGTGCCAGCTACTTGGGAGGTTGAGGCAAGAGGATCACTTGAACCCAAAAGTTTGAGCTTGCTGTGAACTGTGATGCCACAGCACTCTACCAAGGGCAACGTAGTGAGACTTTGTCTCAAAAAAAAAAAAAAATTAAAGTCAAAGTACACATTTTATGTGCCCTTGAATATGCTTATTTATTTATTTATTTATTTTTGAGACAGAGCCTTAAGCTGTCGCCCTGGGTAGAGTGCTGTGGCATCACAGCTCACAGCAACCTCCAACTCCTGGGCTCAAGTGATTCTCCTGCCTCCGGCTCCCAAGTAGCTGGGACTACAGGTGACCACCACAACACCTGGCTTTTTTTTGGTTGCTGCTGTCGTTGTTTGGCTGGCCCGGGCTGGATTCGAACCCACCAGCTCAGGTGTATGTGGCTGGTGCCTTAGCTGCTTGAGCCACAGGCGCCGAGCCGGAATATGCTTTTTTAAAAAAATGCCATTTCTCACCTCAAAAGTAATAGATGTTCATTGTTTCATTCTGGAGCACCTGATACAACACAAGAAAATATAAAGGAAAACAACCTACCTGAGATGAGCACTGTAAACAGTTTGGAAAATATCTTCCAGTGAAAGAATATAATTCTTTATTAAGTCTTAAAACTACCTTCTATTCCTTAATGAAAACTTCTTCAAAAAAAGCGTGGTTATGATTATTTCTCTAGGACTTACATTTCTCATAGTAATTGGGAAAGCATCTGATGACAAACAATAAGTAATATGGTCTAAGACTTTCACCATAATGAATGTTAAGTAACAGGTCCTAACATCTAGAAGATCTTGATGATGATGACTTTATACTTGTGTTGAAAGTAACAACGACAATTTCAAACCAAGTCTTGAGCGAAATGAATGATTTGGTTGGTAAATGTATCTTGAACATATTCCAAAGTGGAACAGGCTCAGAAAATCCAACCAAATGTGGACCAATCTGTGGAGGTAAAGAAACTTCTTCAAAAGGTTTCTATGAGCATTACAATATTCCATGAAGGAAGAGGATTCACCTTGCTTTATTTTGCCCACAATTTGGAGACCGCACGGCTATGTTTAATTTTCCCATCTCCATGTGTTGAAGGTTAAATACATTTATTATCTGGGATCTTTTAAAGAAAACCACCTTAAAAATTAGAGCTACAATTCACAAGAGTATCTACATATTGCTAATGATAATGTAGAACTTAAATTTTTCTTTTCCCCTAAGTCATATCTAAGGACATTTAAGTACTCTCTCTTTCAGTGGAAGCATCCAAGGAGAGTGTTAGAGAATATATGTAAACACAAACACACGATTAACATATTCTCACTACAGCAATTCATTGTCTTATCTTTTTCTTACTATGTAATATAACTACCAGGGCATTTCACTTCTATACTCAAATGTCATCATATAAATTCTTTCAGATATGAAAGGAGCTTTCTACATACACATCATTAAGAATTCACTGGAATAAATGTCCTGAGAACTTGCCAGAAAACCAAATTGTTTGCATATATATACATACAGTAGAACCTCAGTAAGTTGACCACTCCAGGGACTGTAACAAACTGGTCAACACATAGAGGTGGTCAACAGAAGGAACTAGGGCTACTGTATTCATACGTACATGTGGTGCATATCTCATGTATGAAAATTAGGTCAACTGAAGGAGAAGATCAACGTAGGGAGGTGGTCAACTACAGAGGTTCTACTGTATGTTCAACTGAGTGTCACTTCATTGAATAATGTGTAGCAATAAATAGTTTTATGGGAAAACAAAAAGAGTTAGAGGCAATGGAGAGCTATCACACTTATAACAGACTTGAATACTGAGCCAGAAGATACTCCGGCTCTCCGAAAATACCCTCATTCTCAAGAGGAACCAACACCCATATCCTGGGAGGGGATAAACAGTCAGCACTCTCCCTGTGCGGCACTTACTTGAGGGCTGTTCTGTAGTGGTAGATTGCTTCCCTGTTCCGACCTTGGTCCTTCAGAAAATTGGCATAGTTGTAGTGAACCTTGGCATTGTGGGGCAGAGTTTGAACTCCAGATCTAAAATTAATAAATTTTAAGAAAACAACAAAGAATATTATTGTCAGATTCCTTCATATTGGACACACAGTTTCTTGAATCCATAGTCCATTGTACTCATCTAAAACAAGGCTCCCAAAATGTGTGAATTATAATCATTTACTAACACATTGTTTTCTGTAGAAGCAAGGAGGCAGTGCGTAACTGAACAAACATGCTGAGTATGAACAAAATGCTCTTAGCACGGAAACATAGGATCTTTGTTTGTGCCAGAGACACAGCTGGACCTGGGTAAGGGTCTGTCATCTTTCCTAAGACATTCTCCAAGAGCACAACAGGGTCCAATGATGGCCCTGGGAGCAGATCATACAACAATGGGAACTCCAAACCTTGTGATTATTGGGCCAATGTGGTTTTCCTAATTTAGGGTGCTGGACACAGAAGATGGGACAACACTGGGGATGCTGCAAAGTTAGACCCTGAAGAGGCTGACGACAAACGCTTGCCCTTCGTTGGGGGGGAGGGATTTGACATTAGGAAACTTTTCCTTTCATGTCTGTTTCAAGGACAGGCTTCTCACTCTTGGGGACTTGATGAAAGAGCCTATATGGCTCTACGTGTACAATAAAGAATCAGAGAAAGAAAAGATGGAATGATTTTCATAAAATGAGAACAGCTCATAATCACAACGTCCTCTACAAAACTTGAGCGGTGACATGTGGTACCCCTATTCTCTGCCTTCTTTCCCTTTATTCTTCCCCACCATTCTCTAGTACCCTTCCAGGTGGGAAGGGACCATGTAAATGGTCGGCATGAGAGACTCTCCCAACTGCGTTGCACCTGTGCAGTCACTACTTCCTCCTTGGTGTGCACAGGTCTCGGGGGGCTGTGTTGGAAGGAGAATGCACCTAGTCCTAGAAATGTGCACCGGGACCTTGAAAGGTCCTTAATTACTCAACAATGGTGGGTAGGAAAGCCAGGGTGATTTGAGATAATTGTCATCTGCCTGGCCCTGGTGTGGTCTGAATGAAAGAAAAAGGCAAATGTTAATGTAGGCTCAAGCACAATCATTAAAAAAGGGTATTTCCAAAGTGAAATGATTTGATACAATTAGTTAGTAAGCACTTCTCTCAATTAACTGGTACAGCTGCTTATAATTTACCTAGAATCCCTTCAGTGCCACACACTGCGCCAGATGTTGAAGATATAAGATAGTCAGAGTCCCTGTCCTCAAGGTGTCCATGGGAGTGAGGAAATATGGGCAATTAGGAAAGAGGGGTAATGACAAATGGCATGCAATGACAGGTGAGCAGGGTATGAGGGGTGCATCCCAGAGTGGGGACCAGAAGAGGCTTCTAGAAGGCAGTGAGCAAAGCTGAGTCTTCAAGGATAAGTGACTGAATTAGCCTCTAGGCCGAGAGGCAGTAGAATCTCTATGCAGAGGGCCCAGGGATTTGAGAGGGGCTTTTGAGGGACTTTGGAGTTGCTGGATCACAGAAGGCGAAGTCTGAGAATGGAGAGACCCCGAGGCGCCTTGTGAGCCACTCTGGACTCCAGGTTTTATCTTCCGAGCGGCAGGGAGTCAGTGTGTGTCTCAAACAGAGGCATGAGGCAGACAGTTGAGCATCTGAGGACCGCTCTGGCTGCAGTGGAGTTGACTGGAAGGAGGAAAGCCTGGGAGCATGGGGACCTTGTTGGGGGTGGAGGTGAGGGTGGGGCAACTGATACAGGAACTGCCTGGAGGATAGGGGATGGGGAAGGAGAGGACAGTCAAGAAGCTTTTCCCTTTATTCACTTGGCTAACATATGAAAACAGCCTAAGTATCTCTGGAAGGGTGAAAGGATAAGGAAATTGTGATATAGACAGACAGTAAAATATTATTTAGCTTTAATAAAAAAGGAGACACTGCCAGTTGCAGCAACAAGGATGACCCTGGAGGGCATTGTCCTAGGTGAAGAAAGCCAGATATAGAAAGAAAAATACTGTGTGATCTCACTTATGTATGGCATTTTTAAAAAAGCCAAAGATGCAGAAATAGCAGAAGGGTGGCTGCCAGGGGCAATGTCGGGGAGGAAATGGGGGGACAGAGGTTCAAGAGTACCAACGTGAAATGATGTAGGGATAAATAAGTCTAGAGATCTAAGGGCCAAGGCACAGCAGGAAGACTAGCAAACAATATTGTATTATATATTGAAAATTTGCTGAGAGAGTAGATTTTAGTGCTCTGACTACAAAAAAGAATAAAAAGATAACTATGGAAGGTGATTGCTTACCTGCAGTGATCATTTCACTGTGGACATGTATATCAAAACATCCTGTTGCACATCTTAAATCTATACATTAAGAAAAGGACTTTTAAAAAAAGAGCATGGAAGAAAGAAGTTGCTTCCTTTTTCTTCTCCTCTATTTTATGTTCTGGCTGAAAGATGTAGGAATAAATATCATAGATGGCAATAAAACTCTGGCTCCCTGGAGAATACCAAAGGAGAATCAGAAAAGCCCAAACTTGGCACCAGCTAAAGCTGATAAGAGAGCCTGAAAGACAGACCTTCGACAAGGCACAGATGCTAAAGATTTGTGTTTTTTTGGGGCACATCTAGTGAAGGGCAAAGTATTAATCTGTCAGGGGAGCCAAACTCAGGTCTCTTTAAAAACAAATCAACATCAGTCTCGTACATGACCAATTACAAAGAACTTCCCCCGTATGCCCTCATTTAAACCTTCATGATGTGAGATCTATATTTGTCCTACTCTCTGAACAAAACCTGCTCATTAGTCAGGCGTGGTAATGTACAGTTTTATTGCCATCTATGATATTTATTCCTACATCTTTCAGCCAGAACATAAAATAGAGGAGAAGAAAAAGGAAGCAACTTCTTTCTTCCATGCTCTTTTTTAAAAAAGTCCTTTCCTTAATGTATAGATTTAAGATGTGCAACAGGATGTTTTCATATGCATGTCCACAGTGAAATGATCACTGCAGGTAAGCAATCACCTTCCATAGTTATCTTTTTATTCTTTTTTGTAGTAAGTGCACTAAAATCTACTCTCTCAGCAAATTTTCAATTTATAATACAATATTTTTGCTAGTCTTCCTGCTGTGCCTTGGCCATTAGATCTCTAGTTCCAGCTGCTCTGGACACTGGGGCAGGAGGATCACTTGAGCCCAGAAGTTTGAGGGTATGGTGACATGTGATGACATCCTGTGCTCTAGGCTCAGGACAGAGCAAGACTCTGTCCCGAAAAATAAAAAATAAAAACCCTGCTAACCTGCTGCAGACCGCTGAAAATACTCACGGCCCTTGTGTACTAGAAAGGGGTCCCTTCGTCTGCTTTTAGGAGATGAAGATCCAGCACCAAGAAAGAAACCCCGTGAGCCTTACGAGAAGCTGCCACCTGTGTAGTGTAGGGAACTGGAATTTCCAGACCTCCCAGAAAGCGAGACCTGGAGGATCCCTGGTGCCAATTTCTCCCCCCAAGACCCATTTCACAGGAGAGAGCCCCACGACTCAGAAAGGGGCAGGGGTCGGCACAGAGGCAGAGTGGTCTATCTACACCACAGCCAAAGGCATTTCCCACAGCTATTGTAGACAGTTCTATTTGGGGGTGGGTGCTAAAGCGCTACCTTTCATCTGAGATACCTTTTATGGTTATAGAATCTTTTTGTCTGCATGGTAAAGGAAAATAAATGGTACCACATGTGGTCAGGATTTTAATAGAGTTTTTGAAATGGATGGTACCGAAAGTGAATTTGGTCATATGAGCAGGATCTAGGTCAAAGTGATAGTAATAGCTTAAAAACAAAATAGAATTTCTCATTTGGGAGGCTCGGGGAGGACTGCCCGAGGCCAGGAGTTCAAGACCATCCTGAGCAACATAGTGAGACCCCCATCTCCACAGAAAATTAAAATTAAAAAAAGCCGACAGGCATGGCGGCAGTTGCCTGCAGTTCTGGCTAATTAGCAGGTAGAGGCAGAAGGATAATTTGAAACAGGAGGAGGCTGCAGTGAGCTATGTTTCCAGCCTGGGTGACAGAGTGAGATCCTATCATGAAAAAAAAAAAAGGCCCACAAACCCTCCGAAACAAACAAACATACAAAACTTCAAGTGAATTTCTATGCCATTGAAGTTCTGATTTTTCCATCTAGAACTAAACAGTGCATGGGACCAGCGAGGTTTTGAAGGTAACGCCAATTGCAGGATGGAGGTAACTGGCATGTTTATTGAAATGGAACCCACCCTCTGTGTCATTAGCCAAGTGGCTCTGATTTACATTTCACCCAAGGAATAGACAATTGGGCCCGTGATAACATGGCCTTGCTGAGACCAGGGAATTGTTTCCATGGCAAGAGGAAGTAATAATGTTCCCAACAGACAAGCAGAAGTGGGTGGAGTCCTAAAAACCTCCGAACACGTGCTTTTCCCATTGTTGTTTTTGACCTTTATGTTCCCTCAGTGATATTTTTCTGCTATGTTTTTCCAGGCTCTCATTTCACAATGAAAAGTTTGTAAAAAATCAAAGAAAATAAACAATAAGCCAAAGGCAACACTTTCTCTGTAAAGTAACTGGTCAGGTCACTCGACCCTCCAAAACTCCTCTGTCTCCTGGCTCTTGATGCTGATTTAATACTTCTTGTTGTTTTTAGGAAACATTCAGCTTCGCCCACATTTAACTCCACAAAGAAATATAATGTTCATAAATTATATGGCTGGATCCACAACAATTACAATAATTATACGGAACGATGTCTCTTTCAACTCAGGATTTTAAACATATGCCTTTCACATTTCTCCCTCATGCCTCTTATTGGCAGAAGACTGGATAGATAACTGGAATAACAAAAAAGCCTCTCTAATCAGGTGTATCTCCCAGTTTCTAGAACATCAATTTGTTTTGTGGGCATCACTGGAAAAACAAACATTTAAAAAAAATCTGTAGTATTTAGCTAGAAGTTAACAAAAAAGTAAGAAGAATTCATAGCTCTCCTCAATTCTGAACCCTGCTTTGAGCTGAGATTTCACAATACCATACAGAGGAAGGCTAGTACTTATGGAATGCTCATTATAAATCAAGTGCTGGGCTACGCACCCATTTCCATGGCTCATCTCCTTGAGACATTTCAAGAACCTATCAAATAAGTAGTATTGTTACACCTCCTGTGTTATAGAAGAGAAAAGTGAAGCTCAGAGAGAGTAAGACCTTTTTCTAAGTAGCTGAGTAGAGCCTTCAATGAAGGCCAATACACAGTCAGGATCATTCCCGAAGTTGATCAACATTTGATACTAATTCAAAACAGAACCATAGGAGACTAGTACAGTGGACTTTCACCATCATGGTGTTTATGTAGTTGGTGAGCTAACTAGAGCCTACGGGCCACAGACTGTCAATATGTTTATATATTACCTTTGGCTTCTTTCCCAAGAAAGAGCTGGAGTTGAGTAACTGAAAGAGAGACTGTATGGCTCACAAAGCTTAAAATATTTACCATCTGGCCCTTTATAAAGGAATTTGTCAGTACCTGGTTTATCTTCTTTGCCCTGGGAGGTCTGCTGATCTTTCTGGCTCAGCAATTCAGAGAAGGAGAGAGAGATTCATGTTTCCTACAGAGCAGGAAGATGATCTAGGTTATAAATAGTTGGCTGGTGGGCCAGGGGACACTTAGACAGCCCATGAATGGGATGTGGACACACTTGAACTGGATGCAAAAAAGAAAATAGGCTTGTCTTCTGTCTTTCCAGGTATTTTGAGGTTTGGGAGGGGGAAAAGGAGGTTTAATTTAATTAAATTAGGTATTATGGTATTATTTACTCCAAACAAATGTAAAGCTCTAGATTGTTCCTGGGCCCAAATGGAGCTATGCAGTTACCCTGCTCTCAGAAGAGGACACAGAACAGTTTCTTGTAAGAATTAAAGAAAATAGGAGGTTATACCTTTCACCTTATGATTATGACTCAATCTCTCTCTCTTTTCTCTTTTTCGGTTTATAGTTGACCTAGCTTAGGTTAGAAAACAGTAAATAACAGGCATAGCAAAGTGTAAGTATCTTTTGACTTCTACATTAGATTTGGGTTCAAATTCTGGTTCCTTCTAATGGTAATTTTAGCTCGGACTCTCCCCAGTCTTCTGATAAGATTGAAGTGCTGGTTGCTTATGCTTTTTATGAGCAAAGATCTTGACAACAGAAGAACAAAGTTGCACAGAACCTGAATTTGTAACTCCTAAAAAGAGATCACGCAATAGGAACTTTTGTGTGAGAAGTGGCCTCAGCTGCAAAAACTGCAGTTGGACCAAAATGTGCATCTTCTTCAATACAGAAGTCAGTCTGAAGCTATTCTGTAAGACTGCTCATAGCATCACTAAGCAAAACCATCCTGCTTAGTTAGAGAGGTCTTCATGAAGCCATCGGTCCTGGGAATGGGCACTAGGTTTATTGTCTGGAACAAAGGAGAAACAGAAGCAAGGATTCCACCAAGGACGTCACTGTCTCTAGAACTATGGAAATCTTTTCTTAATTTGACCAGCTCTTGGTTTTAGACATTATGGATAATTTAGGTTTTGTTCATCCTTTAATACTCTGCTCAGATCTACAAGAGAATGATCCTCAAAGGTCCGAGTTGGTCTTAGACACTAACTCGTGCTTACACAGTGGTCTGTGTCTAATGTTATACTACACAGAAATACGTTCATGCGTCTGACTCCTACCCAGAGTTCCCGCTCCGGTACAGATTTCTCTCTCTCATCTTAGAACACAGCACAAGGTAATAACCTGAAAACCTTACACAGTTAGCCCCACATGCCAGACACTGCCCTATGCATCTTTCACATACTATCTTATTCTTACACTGATACCCAAAAGAGCAACACTAGTATTCTAAATTTTAAAATGAAGAAACCAAGGCACAGAGTGGTTAAGTAACTTGCCTAAGATCACACAGCTATTAAATGAGAGATCTTGAGCAGACCCAGCAAGTCTAACACTGCATTGCCTCATGGATTCTCAGTAAATGTTTGTTTGACTGATCTGAACATTACTCAGCATAGAGGCATTCATACAAGAATATGGAGAAAGGATAGTCTTCAAGGACTATCCTTTATAGGATATAAAGGAAAAAGAAGAGTTTTAAAGCCTCAGATGCTTAAAATTCTCTCAGGACAAAGAAAAATGACAATAAGCAAAGTTTTCTAAAAAGAATATCAACAGCTTTGATTTGTACATTCCACAAAGTTCCATTTGACCGCCAAATGCCTCTCTAAGCACCAGTCTCCTTATATATGAGGAATGGCTGTCTTTGAGAAAACAAGTCAACTGTTCACTTACTACATACTTCCGTTTAAAAATCAGAGGCTTTTAAATGTAAGGCCAATGAACTTTTTTATTTCCCTCTTTTTTTTTGATTTGCTGGCATCAGCTATAGAGAGCTTGAGCACAAACTTGTTATCTTTGAAATAAACTGCTGTCTGCCAAAATCCATCCCCATCATTGCTCTGATTAAGCAGTAAACACTATCAGAAAATACAACCACGGTTAGTGCCTCAATTCAGGCAAAGGGTTTAACACAGGGCAGACTTGTTTTAAAGTTTCTCATAAAGGCAGTGACCATTGAAAGTGAAAGGGAAGAAAATTAAAGCAAGAGTGACCAGGAGGAAGTGATCTATTACTGAAGTGATCTATTACTGAACTTTAATGCCCTTGTGTTTACAGAAGGAGCTTAGCAGGAGGCAGTGGGAGGGAAGGAGTCCGCTGTGGTCTGTGAGAACCGAGTCTACTGTGGGAGGCCGGGACACACACCGAACAGAGTAGGATGCCTAAGAGAAATTCTGCAAATCTGCATGAAAAGAAGTTCATACAAATCCACACAAGAAACTTGACATTACGACAGTTCTCCCCACAGTAGACACTGAAACAATGATCCTGATGACACTGACGACAATGACATGGTATTAATGAATAAACAAAATAAAGGGCAGACAAGCCTAACTGAGTTTTGTTTATTTTCCATTTTAAAAAGGTTCAGAACGTAAGAAAGTCGGAGACATTATTTTAAAGCAGTGGCATCTGGTCTGAGGGTAGCTGTGGCTCATGCAGGTAAATGTTGCAGGAGAGAAGACACAGGGGGTGACTGAGGCTGCCAAATGCTGGAACCCCTCCCTGGAGCTGAGGGGGAACGTGGGCAGACACACCCTACCTGACAGTCGCGTGGCTTTATTGCTCGTGAGAGGAACTGGAAACTATCCTGAGTGCAACACTCCACTTGTCTCAGAGCAACGTTGGCGTATGACCTTTGAAGATGCCACTGTTGACAAGGAGTTAAAGGTAAGATTTGGAAAACAGTGCTAAAGATGTATGTTACCAGGGAAGAAGACTTTCCTAAGAAATTGTTTTCAACTTGACCAACAGTGTGGACTTGGACAACACCAAAAAGAAAATGGAGATATAAAAAAAGGAAAACAAAGATGTTATCCAGAAAAACCTTAAGGAGAACATGAGGAAATGGAAGAAGCTTTAGATGAGAAATAGAATGGCAGAGGCTGGGTGTGGTGGCTGGTGGGTCAGAGGATTGCTTGAGGCCAGGAGTTTGAGACCAGCCTGGGCAATACAATGAGAAACTGTCTCTATACAACATCTAAAAAAAAAAAAATTAGCTGGGTGCGGTGCTGCATGCCTATAGTCTCAGCTACTTGGGAGGGTGAGGCAGGGGGATCACTGGGGCCTGGGAGCTGGAGGCTACAGGGAGCTGTGATCATACGCCACTGCACCCGGGTGATGGAGCAAGACCATGTGTCCCCCAATAAAAAGGAAAAGACAGGAAAAAAACCACAAAAGACTAGTTATACACAAACAAGAAAGAACAACTACCGTGGAGTCTAAAAGAGAAGAATAAGCAGGCTTTTTAAAATGAATTCACTGGAGAGTTCTGATCTCCCTATTACTCTGGCTTTGGCTCAGTGTAAAGACAAATCTACCCAATTAGAAATGCAACTTGAGAAACCCACCACAAAACCAGTGCCATTTTCCACAAGCACGAAAATGGGCCAACATACTTCACTAGCACCTACTCACAGACTTGTGCCTAGCTCTGTATGAACAACAACCACTGCAGGGGAGATATGTGAAATGCAAGTTCCAGAGTCCGACACGTTCAGAAACCCAAGTATTTCACCCACATCAGAGATGCCACCCTCCTCCCCCACCTTGCTGGAGGCTCTACCTCCTCCCGTGTCACAGAGCTGCAGGATGCATCCTGGGTGCTTTTCTGGCAGCCCGGTTAACCTTTACTTCTCTGTTTACAAGATCTGGACCTTGGGGCTGAACCCAGGAGCTAGCAAAAGCAATGTGACTTGTAAAATTCTAGCCACGTGCAGCTGCACAACACGGCACTACCAGTAGCAGCTGTGTTAAAGTATTTATAAGGAGAGAATTTCAGAAGTAAGCTGAGTAATGTAGGGGATATATAGCTGTGAATAAGATATTTTAGCTTTATTTTTCTGGGAGAGATGGATGTCGTATGCCTCATCTGATGGAAGAGAGAAATAAATAATTCACCTGTATATGTTTAAGACTGGTAAACTGGTAAAATCTTATTGCGCCTAAGATTGGCAGACTTGTAAAATCTTCTTGGACATAAACTTAAACTTTATATTTTAAAATATAATATAAAGTCGTAGAAGAGTGCAGCAAACATTCATTTGTGTATTGATTTGTTCATTCCTTCATTCATTCATTGATTTTTGGCAGCCCACAGTCTGTTCTTCCTTCTTCTATCACTTGCATCTCCTGATGGGAAGCTTCCTCTCCCCTCACTATGTGAGATCTTGGTGAAGTTCAAGGTGTTCTACCTGCCTTACCTCCATCCGTGGAGGTCAGAGGAGGCTTCCTGGCCAGACCATGCTTCTTGTAGGGTTACATAAGCCTACATAAGCCACACAAAGGCAAACCTTTAAATCGGTTAAAATGGCTTCTGCTAATACAGAAGCAAGAGAGCTGGGCTCCCTGGAGCGTACACAGAGACTGTTTGTCTGGAGGTAAAAGTCCATAAAAACAGTGACTCTGAAAGTATGCTTCCATTAAGCCCAGGTGGTTAGGGGCTGTTAACCCCACCCCTGGTGATACGGAGCAGAAGGTGACTTATGTCTGCACATAATGTCCTGGGGCCTAAAGAACTCTGCTCTGTAGAGAAACAAAGTCATAAATCCATTTTGGGTTAACTAAGTGTGTGTTTGAGGGGTTTCATTCACCAGTTTGCACTGTAGGACTTTGTGATCTTTATTTAGATACTTTGTTCAAAAGCTGACACATGTCTGAGAAGAATGTTGATTTGTAGACTGAATGTTTTTCTACAAGTTAATTTTAGATAGAAGAAGTTAGGTAATAGTAAAAGGCTATAGATCATAGATTGTGTACGTGACCACCAGTATATATAAGGTGGCCCAAATAAAGATGATTTGCTACATGCCATCTAGAGAGTGTGTAGTCTGTTTCTTGCATACCCTAATAATTACAGGTGTGAGTTCTACACCTGAGGCAAAGCTGTTGTTCCTCAAGTCTCTGTTCCCACAACACTTCTCAGCACTTTGGCTGGGGAATGGGCAGGCACATGTCCTAAGCCCGAGCTCAGCTACAGGAATTAATCTTTCTGGGACTTTGATCTGAAGAAACAAAAAAACTGGTGTAAGTTTACCCATTTGTTCCCGAGACGGTGCTTAAGACGCACTGTCCAGATGCCTGCTTCTTGCCAGCTGCACATAGGTTCTTCACTTCTGAATGCTTTCCTATACTCTTCCAGTGGTTTCCCTTTCTCTCAAGGGCTTCCAATGCTGTTTCAGTTGTTTGCCTCCAAAGTATAAGTATTGGGTACCAGCTGAGCAGGGAAGCAAGTTAAAGCCGTGGGGACTGAATTGGCCACTTGGGTTATAAATGAGGACAGAAGGAGGAA
This sequence comes from Arctocebus calabarensis, assembly GCA_963573935.1. Taxonomy (NCBI): domain Eukaryota; kingdom Metazoa; phylum Chordata; class Mammalia; order Primates; family Lorisidae; genus Arctocebus; species Arctocebus calabarensis. Next base: position 27,087 of record CAUYON010114094.1, read on the forward strand.
GAGGGTCCAGATGGAGACCACTGGGAGACAGCTCAAATACTACAGTGGTGTCAGGTGTGGCAGCTCCAAAAAGAGCCTGTGTGAAGGTCCCCAGGGACCTTTAGGCATTAGTGAAGATAGAATGAACTCCAGAAACACAGCAGTCCCAAAGAATGTGTGTATTTAATGACAAGTGCAGGGTCATAATTTGACATTGTTACCTTCAGAAGCAGCTTCTACATCACAGAAAAAACCTACCAGGAGATTAAAAAAAGTCTTTCATTTCCTCATCCCAAGTTGATGTTCAAAATAAAGCAACTGGATCGCAGACCACAATTTAAAATGATGGACTATGCGGAAAAAATGAACTGCATTTCTCTTCCTTCTGGGGGTGTGTTCACCTTTCTTGTTCTCTTGACTGAACAATGAAATTAGGCTTATCAGTTTCTTTTTATTTATAGCTGATTTTACAACCCAGCTCATCATTAACACTGTTTCCATCGGAATTCACACACCTAAAAACCTTCCCGAGGGGCTTACTTTCATAAATTCCCTTAAAATGGGCTCACGTTAAATTTTATATATCATTGGAAAAATTTATAACTAAAACCCAAAGCAGAATTACATCTTCCACTTAAAATTTTACTGAACATCATTTTCTGGATTAATAGATACTGCGCGATGCACGTTACTCACTTGTTTGGAAAGAAAACGCAGGCAGACAAATAAGGGGGAAGAGAATTACTTTTCTCCCTCTAGTCCTACCTGAACAGGGACTCTCTCGACAGCCAAATTTCATTCTGCTTCACAGTTTTCCAAGAGAACAGCAACAGCAGCAGCACGGTGGATGCCATCAGGGTGGTGGCTCCACACCGGTTCAGCCAAGTGCAGAGCCTGCTCAGTCCGTGCACGAAAAGGATGCAGTAGCCCATGCTGGAGAACGGGGCGGAACAGCAGCGTTACTCGGGGGTGCGACGGATTCCCCCCAGCCATCACCCCTAGACAACTGCCTTCCTTCCCTTTCTTTTTGCATTTCTTTCCTGTCTGTCTTTCTTTTTTCTTTTTCTTTTCTCTCTCTTTTTTTTTTTTTTTTTTGAGACAGGGTAGGAAGAACAGGATTATTTGGAGGGTGCAATGAATTTTCACTAAGCATCATCTCCTCTATAACTAACTTATTTCTCCCTCCCTCTCTCTTTTCTCTCCTTCCTTCCTCCCTCCCTTTCTTTGTTTTGAGACAGGGTCTCACTCTGTTATCTGGGCTAAAGTGCAGTGGTATTATCATAGCTCACTGCAACTGCCTAGGCTCAAGCAATCTTCCTGTCTCCGTCTCATGAGTAGCTGGGACTACAGGGATACACCACCATGCCCGGCTAATTTTTCTGTTTTTTGCAGAGATGGGTCTCTCGTTCAGTCTGGTCTGGAACTCCTAACCTCAAGAAATCCGCCCCCCAAAGTGCTAGGATTACAGGCATGAGCCCCTGCACCCAGCCCTAACTTTCAAATAAAGCTTGTCCTGTGCAAGAGAAATAAATATGGACTTCTGTGTTATTGACATCACTAATGGGTTGGCTCTCTAAAGCTTTGTACTAGAGTGTGTGCTAGCTCTTTGATTTGAGTGTGGAGAATCATAGGCTCATTTTGTAGGTTCAGAGCGTCCAGGATTTCAGCAGCTCAGGCATCCTGAGAAATCCCATGAGTTTGTTCTTGGGTCCCATATTGATTCTCTGACCCAAGCTCCCTCATGTCATTTGTCAGTGTATAACCCTATTGACACTTTGTGTCCAAATTTGGAGTCTCTGCTGCAGCAAGTCCCACGGCAGCTTTCTGGAGGACAATCTCGGAGAGCTCCCTATCAGGTCTGGGAAGGTAGGTGTGCTGGTACCAAGAGGTACTGATCTCTATTTCCCTGGCCAGCCAAAGCCCTTCACTTTGGAAAGTGGAGCTCCTCACCGACAACCAATATTCACAGGATTCTCTTGCTGACTCTGGCCCAGAGCAGGACTCTGCATATGGGTATCATGCCTTTGGCTTGGTACAACACGGCCCCTCCCATTATCTATGCACCCACAGATGCTCCCTGCCAACTGACTCAGAGGAACAGAAACATTTAGTTTGTACCCATATTGCTGTGTGCATTTTAGTTAATAACTGCTTCTTTACAAAGATGATCAACTGCAAATTTTTATAGAATGTTAAAAATGAAGTAAGTTTATAAAAGGAAATCCTATATTAGTCAGAAAATTATACTATTAACAGCCCCAAAAAATCATCATCCATGTACTTGTTCAATTTTTAATTCAATCTTTCTCTTATGTGGCTGGCAATATTTCAGGTATTAAAAATACAATTTTGTATAGAACACAGGCCTCGTCCTCAAAGAATTCCTTCTAGTGAATCAAGTTGTAAAAGGAAACAACTAAATACTCTCATTCCTAAACACATCTCCTTTGAAAGACATCTCTTCACCTTCTGTTCTCCTTTCTCCCCCCCCCCCCTTTTTTTTAAGACAGAGTCAGTCTCTGTGCCCTGGGTAGAGTACCCTGGTGTCAGAGCTTACACAACCTCAAACTGTTGGGCTTAAGTGATTTTCCTGTCTCAGTCTCCCGAGCAGCTGGGACTATAGGTATCCATCAAAACGCCTGGCTAGATTTTTAGTAGAGACGGGGTTCTTGTTCTTGTCTAGGCTAGTCTTTTTTTTTCTTTTTTAATTTTTTCTTTTTTTTATTAAATCATGGTTGTGTACATAAATACAATCATGGGGTATGATGTGCTGGTTTTATATACAATTTGATATATTTTCATTGAACTGGTTGACATAGCTTTTTCTTTTCTTAAGATGTGCTTACATTGTTTTGGCACTCTCTGTATTAACCATAGCCACCCTACAGTGCTATACAACACTAGAAGTATTCCTGTTTAGCTGTAATTTTGTATCCCCTAACTAATCTCTTCCAACCCTCCTTCCTTACCCAACCTCTAGTATAATAACGAAGAAAATGCCATGAAACCTAAGCTAGTCTTGAACTGAGCTCATGTGATCAGCGCCCTTGGCCTCCCAGAGTACAAGGATTACGGGTGCGAACCACCGTGCCCCTGTTCTCCTTTCTAAATGTCTGAGCTTCTGTATCTAGAACAGAAAAACAAGAGAGAGACGTTTGAGTATTGTTACTTGGAGCTTGTGGGAATCGATAGGAGGGCCTACTCCTCTCCTAAGTTGGCTGGTCCAGCTTTCTAAGGGTTAACGGTTCACTATTTGGCCACAGGAAGTCACCACCCTTCTCAACACTAAAGACAATAAAGAGCACCAGGTGCTCCACGCCCCTCCTCAAGCACTGGCTTTGATTGCCACAGCTACCTTGCAGAGGCTGTGCACAGGCCAGAACACAGTCCCCACTGCAATAAAAAAAAAGTCTAAAATCCTCTTCCCATGTATTCAACTCCCCTGTTGTACATACCTTAAAGGTATGAAGCTTTTCTACAAATCTACTTCTTTTTCTTTTCTTTTCTTTCTTTCTTTTCTGAGATAGGGTCTTACTCTGGTGCCCAGGCTAGAGTGTAGTGGTGTCACTACAACTCACTGCAACCTCAGACTCTGGGCTCAAGTGACCCTTCTGATACAGCCTCCTGAGTAGCTGGGACTACAGGTACCTGCCACCATATCCAGGTAATTTTTAAATTTTTTTTATGAAGAAAACATCTTGCTATGTTATCCAGAGTGGTCTCAAATTCTTTGGCTAAAAGTGATCCACATAAGCTACTGTTCCCAGCCAATTCTTTAATATTGCACAACTGTCCTTGATAATGTCATGACTATGTCAGATCACAACAGTTGCTCATGAGCCTATTTGCCACCTGTTCCTCTAGCCCCAGCTGATCCCAACCCAAACTGAGCAGGGTACTTCTAGAACCATAACTAGGCCCTCTGGCCTCTACTCTTTCATTCATCAGATGTTTAATAAACATCTACTATGTACCTGAAACTAATATAGACATCAAGAAACTATCAGTGAACAAAACAGACAATAATCCTTATCCCTGTGGAATAAGGGATGGGGGAAAATAGCTAATAAACCAGTAAATAACACATGGGCCTGTACACAGTGATTCTTTACGTGGAGAAAAATCAATAATATTTTAATAAGGTTTTAATATGGGCGGTCAGGGAAGGTCTCACTGACATTTGAGCGAAGACCACAAATTCCCAGAGAACATACCGAGCAGACACCCACACCTCCAACGCCAGCTCTCTTCCCACCCCCATCTTTACACAGCAACTCCGCCAACAGCTAACATTCATGAAGCCCAGCATGCCCACATCTGATCCCAGTACATGCTCACAAGCTTATGGTTTGCCGTTATCAAGTTCAACCCATGAAGAGAAAGGTAAGCTGACTTGCTGAGTTCGGTTATACATTTAGTAAACAGTAGAGGAGAAAGGACAACCCAGGAATTTCAGATTCCAGAGGCAACATTCCATGTGCTACCCTGCTGTCCTGCTGCAGGGATCGTGACTTGACTGGCTGAGTCCTGTGTTCCTCACACCTTATCTCATGGTGTCACCTACTTTCTTCCCAACTACTCCATTCACGAAATCTCAATAGTCATTTAGTGCCTCCCTGTAGGAATCAGCGCTGCCATCTGGCAGAACCGTGGGTTGGAAAACACTGGGATTCCAACAGCTCCAAAGCTATAGCCACAAAGTGACAGAAGACAAGAATAATTAAGCCCAAACCAAAAATAATGAGCTATTTTCTATGCTTGCATATTTCCTGACCACTTGCTACGTGCCAGGCATTGTTCTACGTGCTTTACAGGGGGCCTCTCCACACTATTTGTAGGGCCTGGAGTGATGGCTTTAACTATCTTACTAATTTAAAATTTTAATCCTCAGTATTCTCCATTTCATAAATGAGGAAACTAAAGCTTAGAGGAGTTAAATAACTTTCTCACAGCCCCAGAATCCAGTAATAGAGACAGATCTGTAGACTCATTGCTATAAACTGAGGGTTGGCAAGGGCCAGTTGGTGAATATTTCAGGTTCTTCAGCCCAGGAAGTCTTTGTCCTTACTACACAAGTCTGAGTTTGCAGTAGGAAAGCAGCCACCCACACCATGTAAATGAATGGACCTGGCTGTGTTCCAATCAAATGTATTCATAAAAACGGGCGGTAGGCTAGATTTGGCTCAGGCTCATACACAATTTGTTGACCCCTGCCATAACCAAAATGACGGAGAACACATTCCTCTTCAATCAGCACAGGCATCTGTATCAAGTAACACGAATTTTTTTTTTTTTTTCAAAAATCCTTATATTGACTTTTGGTTTAAAGAAATGTTAAGCCATATGAAATAATCCCTACTTAGGTTTGCAAATTACTTAGAGAGTATCACATTCTTAAAAATCTGACATAAATATCACAGAGATTATGACATTTCTCCTTTCTGAAACTTCATCTTTCAACATCTGCTTGAATAAACGCACTCTCTCTCCATTGCTAGGGGCAGGACAAGGCCCCATTTTGAAAGTGGGAAATCAAGCAAATGAGAAACTACATGCTCTTCTGGTCTCCAGGGAGATGAAACCAGAGCCCAGCTTGCTCTGGTTAGTAGTGGAAAAGCAACTGGGCTGCGGACCAGACCCCTCCATGCAGAGCACAAAGGAGCCAGTGCAAATCACTGACTCTTGACAAAATCATAACCTGGAGATCCAAAAACCGAACTCGGGCTGCCAAATGCGCGGCTTAGCTCAGTACTAAGACACGTTTTCAAAGCATGTCTGAGAAGCATCACTGCTGCCTCAGAGAAGGAGGGAATTCCTGCCCAGATGCCATCATTCATTCACAGGCTGATGGTATCTCTCACTTGGAGGGAGGTTTTATTGACAAGCTGCTTAGCAGGCAGTGCTTAAATAACTAAAGACATTCAAAGAGAACTTAACAGGAAGTGCAAACCAACAATTTTGTGCTTTCACGTTTGAATAACAAATATTTTAAATTTGTTGTTAGAATTTTATTAGCAGCTAATCATTGTGTAACAGCCCCAAAGCTACTTTCCAGAAACTTACCCAGAAGCTTGTAAGTGACACAAGAACAATACTTCCCATTCACATTTATAGCAACCTGAAACTACTTTCTACTTCTGACCTAAGCACTTTATGAAAGTTTTGAGACAGACTGTGTAATGGTCCATTATTTCTCTTCCAAGAAACACAGTGATAGCATCCTTTCTGATTCACCCATGTAAGTTCCAACTTGCTTGGCTTGTAAGTATTGCTGGGAGGGTTCAATTTATTTCCATCTGCTCAGATTTTATATATTTTATGTATCACAAAACTTGTAATGACCCACATATAGCTTCACATTCTGTTTAATTTATATGCAACAAAGAGGATCTTTTTTTACATAAAACTCAAATTCTACCTTTTAAATTGCTCACAGCTCAAACAACCCACTGAAAGTATTTACGAATAACATTAGTAATTCAAGACAGACACAATCATACCAATTTTATCCCTTTAAACAATTCCCAATTTTATTTCTTATTTAAAAATTTTTCTTGTTTTTTAGAGAAGGGGCCCTTGCTCTTGCTGCCCAAGCTGGATTGCAAGTGATGAGATCATAGCTCACTGCAGCCTCTAACTCCTGGGCTCAAGGGATTCTCCTGCCTCAGCCTCTCAACTTGTTAGCATGACATGTGTGTGCCACCAAGCTGGCTACTTTTAATATTTTGTAGAGATCCCTACTGATGGAGTCTTACTGTGTTTCTCAGGCTGGTCTTGATCTCCTGACTGCATGTGATCCTCCCACCTGGGCCTCCCAAAGTGCTGGAATCAAAGATATGAGCCACCATGTCCCACCAGAATTCCCAATTTTAAAGAGTCTCAGTGAAACCTATCCCCAATTAACTTCATTCTCATCTGTTGAATCTTCACCTGGAGAATTATCTTGATAGTAAGGTAGTATTCCAGTCCTATGGATGGTGGTTTGAAATGGTGAAACAATAAAGCCCTAGAATACTGAGTTGAGAATACGTGTTTGATGCTGCAACTCAGGAAGTCTCAGCAAATCAATGGTGACTCCACAGACAAGATTTCACCTGGAAGTTGTCAGTTTCTGTGATCCAAGATTCATTAGTGCTGCCACTTCTACCCCCAGTTCTTGGTTTCAAAGAACACTAGGTGAATGAGGAAATTTTCCAGAAGAATGAGTATATTTGAGAGTAAGAGTTTGTTCATATTCTTTTTTTTACTTAAAAAAAATTTTTTTTTGCTTTCAATTTCACAGTTGGCTTGCACTCTTCTTAGTTTCCTTTTGTTGTTGTTGTTTGTTTGTTTGTTTTATCCATTGTCCTTGCTTGTAGTGATTCCTCGTGCCAGTTGCCTCGAAAGTAGCTGGGATTACAGGCGCCCACCACAACGCCCGGTGGTGTTCTTTCCTGGTGGTTGAGACGGGGTCTTTTACTCTGGTTCACTCATGCTTATGCTGGTCTCGAACTGTGAGCACTGGAAATCCACCTGCCTTGGCCTCCCACAGTGCTGGGACTACAAGCATGAGCCACCATGCCCGGCTGAGTTTGTTCATATTCTAAGAGAAGAATTCCTCAAAGTATTTCTGTGTATTTCCCTAGCCCCCAAGCTGGGTGCTGTGATCCCAGGGCAGGTGTAAAAGATTGATTCCATGAGCTATGCTTCTGTTCTTTTCCAACAAGTCTATGGCACAACTGGGAGAAAAGAGCCATTGTGTTCACCTTCTGAGAAGCTATCTAATTCCCTTTTCCCTCTTTGAAGATTTGATGCTGCCTCCCAACCTTACAGTTCACCTCCCATCTCCAAAATGTATGAAACATCTAGCGATCAGTAATGCAGGGTTGTGACATCCACAAAGCTGCTGGTCTGCATCTCAGCCCTCACACTTGCTGTTCTTTGATCTTGGACAAATTATTTATGTCTCTAGTTCTTGACTTCCTTATTTTGTGAACGGAAATAATAATTATGCTGTGCACAATGCCTGACACACACAAAACAATACATAATAACACTGAATTATTATGCTATAATAATTGTACTGTAGGCATTTTTTCCCTGCTAAATAGAGGCAGACAATGTGTTAAGTTTGTACGTATTCCATGTAGAAACAGATGTGTCTACATCAGATTACTGTAAAGGCAGCAATTTACTATGGCCCCTAGGATGCTACTAGGTGCAGTGGAACGCAAGTGTTCTAGTGTAGATTTTATGGTTGGAGGCTCATGATGAGAAAAAGAGGACTCTTTGGAGAACAAAGAGTCTGGAACTAAGTCAAAAGAGATATGGTCTTCTCCACTATTCACATGTTCTGTGGCCATAGGACAGTTGCTCACAGAGTCCTTGTTGTTTGCCTTATAAGGACTTAATATTATCTGCCACATCTACATCAAAGGGCTGTTGTGTGGAATAAATGAAATGACGGGTATGAACATGTTCAATGAAGTAAAGGTGACGTTCTAAGCATAAGTGTTCTCAAATGTCCTGTTTTTGTGTTCCTGTGTGTTTTCAGCACACTGCTCTATTAGCTACACATTAATAAAATACATGATTAGATCTGCCAGTTGGCCTCAAGCAAATTCAGTTTATCCAAGTCCAGATTGACCAACAATATCCAACTCGTTATAGGATAATCATACATTGTTGCAGAGCACATTTACTGGTAAATGTCATTTGCTTCAGGAAGAGTTGATGCACACATCATTTTTATAAAACAAGTATTGCACTAAATAAGACATACAGGTAGTATATGAAATATCAGAGCTATGTATTTATGTTAGTGTTCATTCATAGACCACAGACACAAACAAGCACTTCATTAAGCAAATCTTCTCTTATACCCATTTCAAGTATCTCTTTACATAGCAATGTCTATCTTTATGAAAGGATCATACAAAATATAATCTCTTTGGTGAATTAACATACAGTGAGGAAGCTTTTATATTTAACCTTATTAAGAAATAAAGCATTAACTGTTTGGAAGTTCAGGAAGATTGTTTAAGGACGGAATACCAGTTTATTCATTTTTGTACCCTAAGCAACTACCCTTAGCAACTATAGGGGCTGCTTCCTCTGTGTCAGTGAACTGTTACAATTGAAGATACCAAAAACTAACATAGAAACAAAAGTAAACTTAAAAAAATAATCAATCAATCTATGTTACGCTGAAAGATAATAGAAATCCAGACTACTTTTCACCAGAAGAACTGCCCATATTCAGGGCCTAGCTGTTTCCTCTTGCTGGTGCCTTCTCTCCAGGGCTGGCCTCCTGGAGTCTCAACTAAATTTTCCATGTAGGCCTACATGTAGGCTCTTTGGCCAAAATCAAATAACTCTGAAGCTACTTCTAAAAAACTAGAAGCTTCCTTCTCTACTGTCTTACAGATTCTTATCTTTAGAACCTGAATTCTGTCACCACTTTTCCCATAAACCACCATTCTACAGTCTATCACCTTTACTTTGAAAGCAGAGGCCTAAGGGGGAATCTGGTATTTGTTGCCATCCTCTCCTCTATTCCCCTGAACTGGCCCGGCCCTGACCGCATAGGCACATGATTTGTCATGTGTCCATTGGTCTTTAACTCCCAACAGTACTACTGCAAACCAAGATCTAGTGTGCCGGGTACTATGAGGAAACACAGACATACAAAATGATGGTCCCAAATCTCCTAAGAGCAAGACAAAGATTCCAAAAGAGTAAGGAGCATTTGTTAAGATTACTAAAATTTGCACAAGAAGTCAAGAGTTTGAGGCATATTCCTCTGGACCACATCCAAGAGAAAAGGAAAGGAAAAAGTTAACCCATGACAACAAGGGTTCTTGCCAGAGAACAGGCTGAAATGGCAACGCTTACATCCTCCAGGCTAAGTCACAGCCCACTGTGTAGGAGACCGATGTGTGACATCCGCCTTTGAATCACTCTGCCACCCACAGAGGAACATTTCTCAGTCTCCTTCAACATGGCATGTCAGAACACTAATCTGCAATGCTAAGGTTGCTCACTGGAGTTCGATTGTGAATTGTTCACTTTTGAGCACATGAGTTTAGAAGAGAAACAAAACGAACCAAAGGAGGAGGAGGAAGAAAAGGCAGAGGAGAGGAGAGGCCTGGATGTAGACTGCTTTGGTTTCCTTTGATTTTGATTTGTATCTCCACATTTGTACAGGGTACATTGAAATCATGACTTGCAATTACCTGGCACAGCTTATAATAGTTCACATATGTTATATTTAGTCTCATCTGAATCTCAAATTATACTCCCTAAAGTTTCTCTCAAAGCCTGTTTCTAAACACTTGCTATCTACCATTAAGAGCTTAACAGACATAAATGCTCATCTTTTATAACGTAACAGAGTTCTGTAACGTTAAAGCCATGATTCAGGTCCAGTAAATGACTATTCAGACTTACCTACATCTTATGCCCTGAGCCAAGCCCAACTTTTTGAACAGAAGAGACTGGACAATTGATCTTTAGCCCATGAGCACCTTGACCTCCTCTCTGCCCACTGCATTTTGACCATTGCTCTGTTTTAAAGTTGTGTGTGTCCATGATCTACCATCTCTAACTCTGTAATAGTCAGCTCATCCCTCAAGCCAAGCCCTCCGACTTCCCATCTTGGTTTTGACCCTCCCTCAGAACTTGTCCCCCTCACCCCATGATGCCCTGGTAAAGGACCACCTGTCTAGTGTGGTCCTGGGTCCCTTCCTTCCTGGGCACTGCACCGAAGAGCAGCCCTCTGATATTACAGCCTCTTCCACACACAAGTCTCAATAAGTGTGATAGAGCAGTTCACATTGGCACACAAGGGCCAAGGGCACAAACACATTCAAGTCAAAGTCATCCCGTTTTCATCCCCCAGTATCCTGAAGGAGGACTTTAATCTATTTTTATCCAGTACATAGGATGATAAACCAGCAGAGAATCTCTGACTGCCCGACACTGGGGGCTTTGTCCACTGAGGACTAGAGATTTGGGGAGGAGCAGAGTGAGAGAGAAAAGTGGCAAAGCTTGCTGAACTTGGCTTCCTTCTAAAACATGGTGAGTAACATGGAAAATGCCATATTGAAAAGAGTTGGATACCTGTCTGAGGTACAAAGAACTCTTTCCTTCCCATTACCCACGTTTTGGTTTCCCTACTCATTTCGCTCCAGTGGTTTCCCCCGACTGTGAGTTATTGTTCCCTACTCTGATGGTGCACAGCACCGTGCTCACTCTTGTTATAAAAAGAGAGCCTCATCTTAAGATGACCATGATAACAATGCATACAAAAATGGATTCATGGCTGAAACTCTGAAGAATAACTGACCGGACTTGGGTCATTCAGCCAACACTAGATCCCAAAAGCTATTGCTCTGAAGTTGTAGATTACTTTGGGTAGTGTGGGCATTTCAACAGTATTAACTCTTTCAATCCATGAACACAGGGCATCTTTCCATTTATTTCTTTCAATTTCTTTCATTGAATTTTATTTGTCAAAATTTTTTCTTATGGAATTTTATCATTTCATTTTATTTCTTTATTTCATCAGTACTTTATAGTTTCTAGTGGAGAGACCTTTTATCTCCTTGATTAAATTTACTCCTAAATGTTTTTGGTAGATATAAATGAGATTATTTGCTTATTTCTTTTTCAGATAATTCACAGATAACATACAAAAAGGTACAAATTTCTCTATGCTGATTTTATACTCTACAACTTTAATGAATTTGTTTATTAGTTCTAATGTTTTTTTTGGTGGAATCCTAAAGGTTTTCTACGTGTAGGTCATTATGAAAGTTTGAGGTACACAAAAATCAAGAAATGTAAAATCCATGTGGACTGAAATAAATAAAGCCCCCCCCGCCCCCAGCAACACCAATAAGCCAAACAAGTTGAAATGTGCAAGGGTGGAATCAGAAAGGATGCTGTAGACTGTGTTTCTTAGAAGAGAAATAGTGGACAATAGCACAGTCTGTCTCACAACTCTCATAGTAACCCCTGTGTATGAGATCATGCCATCTGTAACAAGGACAGCTTAACTTGTTCCTTTCTAATTTCGAAGCCTTTTATTTCTTTCGAAGTAACTCTTGATCCATTCTATCCTAAAATATTGTTTCTGTGTTCACTTATTCTTACCTATTCATTTCCTCCTTATCTGTTCATTTCCTCCCTCAATACACTCAAGTTTTCCTACAGAACAACAGGAGTTTGCACACGTGAATGAATATTCCATCACCTTCTGTAACTTCATTTGAGAGTTACCATGAACTATTTCCAATTCATCAATTCTAAGACATTTTGGTTCTTTGAAGAATTTAAGGTGGTTTTCACAAAATACAAAAAAAAGAAAAAAAGCCATAAAATTATATGCTTGTGTTAGGAAACAATAAAAGATCAAAATGTCTGTGCAAGAATGATTCCAGATCCAAATTCTCCTGCCTGTTCAAAAAAGGACATCCACAAAACTAGCTCTGCCACAAGAAGAAAAGATTATTCCAATTTCTTCTGATGGTCAACTCTGACCTTAATTCAATGCTGTGCTAAACAGATAACCTATTTCTGTACTTTTTATGCACAAATTTCAAAGTGCAAATGAAAGGGAGGTGGTATTTGGGGCTTTTTCTGGGTTAGGATGAAGTGACAACAGAAGCCAGAGGATTTAAAAGCTTGTTCATTGTTAGGTATAAAGCCAGAGGATGAAAAAATATTGTTGGTCAGATTCATCCTGGACTTTTTTTGTAAAATGGCCAAATCAGTCCCCTGGGATCAGAGGGACTCACCCAGACTTCAATGAGGTTGGACATGACTTCCTGCTATTCATGTAAGTAAAAATTTTCTTTCCTCAGAATTACTGATTGAGTTTTTACTCCGTTTTCCTATCATTCACTGAAGTTTCTGAGACAATAGAGAACTTTGGTATCAAGATGGTGATCTTGTATTTTCAGAAATGTCACTGAGTATGTCATGTGCATATTTTTTTCCTCAAAGAGCCTAGGTACTAATACCATGGAAAATGGCTGCTTCACTAATGGAAGGAGAGTCGTGAAGATTCATGTGTGTACACAGGCCTTGGGTCACGTTCTTCATGATTGCCCAATCCTATGAGCGGGTTTATTAAATGAACAGGCATTATCCAGTACTCTGACACCTCCCGGGATGCCTACAACATCCATAAAGTTCCCTGTATCCCTGAGGAGATCCGCTACAAGCTCTTTGCCTACCAGTCTACCATTCTCCATTCAGACAGGGAAAGCTGGGCATAGATAGGTAATAATTTTTTCCTGAGAAAATGCCCCATTTTCAAAGAAAGCTTTTAAAGTTTATATAATGGCTCTGATGAAGCCATTAGGAACTTTCCAAAGCTATAGCACAGAAGTTTCCTCACCCAGGCTTTAATTTTTGACTCCATCTAAACCACCTCAGCTGCACAATTTTAGATAAAAATGGAATCGAGGGACAGAACATCTCCCTTGCAATTTTAGTTACAACGATGACTGTGAAGAAAGATGGATTTATCAGAGGTGTAACATCCCATTCAAACACTCCTAGGCTCCTACCAAACTCAGTTTCCCAAAATCTGAACAAAACTCTCAAATGGGGGACCATGGACCTGGCTGAGGAGCCTGAACTCTTCAGCAGCCCTGGACAATCTTTAAGGGGTGGGGAAGCACCTCCTATTTATGTGACATTGGTGTCTGTTGAGATGACATCTCTGGAGAAGAAAAGTAGCCTGACTGGGCACAGAAATGACATATAATAGTCCAGGATTCACTAACTCGCAAGAGAAATCATCGTGACATGATGACTCAGTGACAACACTACATGCACCGATTTAGGAACCTGGAGAAAAAAGGACAGTCATCTTTTTTTTCATTTTGGACGCCTCTTCACCAAGTTTGACAAATGAAGCAAAATCTACACTGGTTCCAGGAGGCACTTGCTCTTGGTAATATTACTGATGCTTTCTTCATATTCAGCAACTTTATTTTGATTTGAATCACTTCATTCCTGGGGAGGAAATGCATTTTTTGTCTACAGAAAATAAGATGGAGTCATAGAAGGGTCTATTTAAGATACGGTTACATAAGAAAAGGACTGGTACTATTGGGGCATTTGGAGGACATATATGCCTGGGTGAGAGAAATTCCTTATAATGATCGGTGACAAAACTATAGGCCTCCGTAACATTTACCTATGGGTCTTTTCCAGAAGTATGAAATTCTCACCACTGCTTTAAAATTCTATCTTTATTTCCTCATGAGTTATTCTCCTAAATCTGGCCTAGAAAACAGTTTGCTGCACTTACAATTCTTTGTCACCTAGAACCTCAGTTTCCTGAGGAATCACATCTTAGGACTCTCAGAATATTAATCATCAACTTGAGTTTTGCTGAAAGTTCTCCACACTGTCTACATTTCTTCCTTCTTTTTAAATTGAGAATACTAAGATGTTCCTATCAGACCAGTAATACAGAGCAGATCTGTATTCCAGCCCTGTCACTCATTAGCTATGCCACCTTGGGCCTGTTAACCTCTCAGAGCCCAGGTTTTATTTCTATAAAATACAGACAGTGGTATCACCTACCTCAGGGCACTAATGTCAACAATAATAATATTTAATATTTATTGACCACGAACAATGTAAAACACTTTCTAAGTTTTTCACAGAATTATTTAATGATCACACTATTTCATTGAGTTGGGTACTACTATGATCCTCATTTTATACAAATGAGAAAACAAGCACAGAGGAATCATGATTTTGTTTAAGCATTTGAAGGCAAACCATGGGACTACTGAGGCATGCTATGGAGCATATTGTGTGAATGGATCAACATAGCATGCTCAGCACAGTGACCGAAATGTAATAAAAACTCAATAAAAGTTTTGCTACAATTAAGGTTAAAGTAGCATCAATGAATATAATAACACTTTTTTTTTTTTTTTGCAGTTTTTGGCTGGGGCTGGGTTTGAACCCGCCACCTCCGGCATATGGGGCCAGCGCCCTACTGCTTTGAGCCATAGGCGTCACCTTGATAATAATACATTTTAAAAACATTAGAACCTATGAAATGTTTAATATGAGAGATTCTATTATTGAATGCAGATCATGAGATTTGCTTACTTTTGTAACCTCAGAGTCTTCTTTTGTTTGTTTGTTTCTTTGTTTTAGACAGTCTGTCTCTGTCACCCTGAGTAGAGTGCTGAGGTATCATAGCTCACAGCAACCTCAAACTTTTTTGGCCTTGAGCAATCCTCTGGCCTCAGCCTCCCAAGTAACTGGGGCTACAGGCACCTGTCATAACACCTAGCCAGTTTTTCTATTTTTAGTAGAGACAGGGTCTCTCTCTTCCTCAGGGTAGTCTCCCATTCCTTAGCTCAAGAAATCCATCTACCTCTGCTTCTCATAGCGCTAAGATTGCAGACATACTGTGCTCTCCCTAGTCTCAGCATCTTGTACAGCATTTGTATCAGAGGGCCTCTATGTTGACTAAAGAATGAGTCCATCATCAATCCCATCAGAAAAGCTGACTCAGGACACGTTCAACGGGTCTAAGCAAAAACATACCTAGAGCACAAATTAATGCCACTTTTTGGCCTTCTTTACTATAGGTTTATTCTTTATTATTGACAAGTCCTCATAAGACCATTATCTTTAGATAATGAATACAAAATAGAATACAAAATTTGTGTTGTATTTTTGTCCTTATTGAATAGTATCTAACAAGCAACAGTCTCCTTCCCAAATTATGCAGACTGACGGACAACATAGAAAATTAAAGGTTGCTTTCCCCCTAACCAGGTCAAAACAAGATGCTGTAAAGTCTTAAGAAAGCCGTGAGGGAAATTACATGTTTCACTTATAGATGAGGATGCAATATTCTAAACAAAATAGGATTACACAGTTTGTAATTTCCCTTTATAACAATATATTTTCTCCAATTTCAATATCAGGTGTATCTATATCAGGCAGAATGATTTTGAAATATTTCTTCTTTTTCTATGTAGAGGTCCTCAAACTACAGCCCACAGGTCACATGTGGCGGTGTGAATTGTATTTGTTCCCATTTTGTTTTTTACTTCAAAATAA